>NW_004624828.1:7393604-7490734 GCF_000247695.1 Heterocephalus glaber
CGGCCTCAGCCTCCGGCCCTTTGTGCCGCCCGAGCTCAGCCCGGGCCGCGGGCGCCCCCTCCCGCTGCGCCCCGACCGACGCGCGGGGTGGGCGAGGGAGGCGGGGGGGCTGCAACCTCCGCCGCACCCCGCCCCGGCCAGGCCCGCGCGCACCGGCCCGCGACGGGCTGAGGGGTCTCCAGGGCCTCGCCCCGGCGACCCTGCTCTGCGAAGGCCCAGGGCGGAATAGGGGTCGGGGTCCACTCTCGCTGCGCCGCTGGGAGGGGCTCGGGGTCTCTGCTGAGCCGCGCCCTGTGCCCGGCAGGAGGGGCACCACTCGCCCTCCCGCAGCCCCATCCAAACACCCTGGGGACACAAAAGTCCTGAATCAGCCCGGGCAGTGGCCAGTGCAGCCTCGCGCAGAGCCCTGGAGTCCTGCAGCCCCGAAGCCACGCCCTCCAGTGCCGGTGCCTCCCCTCTGAGCTCCATCCCCTCTGGCTGTGCTCAGGCGCATAGTAGGGGGCCTGATACCCAGTGAGTCTGAGCTCAGGCTGATGCAGAAAGCCGGGTGGCAAATCCATACCAATACAGGGATCCTGTAGGCAGGAAGGGACAGAACACCGTGTTCCCAGCACAGGGCACAGCTCAGGTGGGGCCCAGGGTCTGGTCTGCACAGGGAGCTGTCCCAGGAGCTTGTCTGTCTTCTATTTCTGCCCTTATTCACACCATCAGCTCCCTCACAGATCCGAGCTTGTGGAGGGTAGAGTGTCACCAAGGCCCAGCTGGAAAGTGGTGTCCAGCATGGCTCGGTCATTCATTCGCCAGTGCTGTGGGGACCCCAACCTGGGAGCCAGGGGCTTTGGAAGGATGGACTCCTTACAGGGACCAACTGACCTGTCCCAGCAAAGGGGCATGATGAAGGACCATGTCCCCAGAGCTCCCTCCTCCTGGCTTCCCTGCAGCCACACCATCAAGGGCCTTGTCTTAGCGTGGAAGTCCTTCCTCTTTGCTTCCTGTTGAAACCCACCTTGTTCTTTGAGGCCTGCTTCCCCACCAGCCTGAGTGAGCATGCCTGCCCTCTGTCCTGCGGGGGCCTCAGCCTGTCTTTCCTGGGCCACATCCCTGACTTCACCTAATTGCAGACACTCCCTTTTTTTTTGGTACCAGGGATCGATCTCGGGTCCTTGCACTTGCGCAGCAGGCGGCGAAACCACTGAGCTAAATCCCCAGCCCAGACACCCCCTTTTTTATGAAACAGGGTCTCACTATGTAGTCCAGGCTGGTCTCGAACTCATGGAAGTCTTCCTGCCTCAGCCTCCTGAGTGCTAGAATTACACGCATGTGACACCATGCCCAGCCAAACACCCAGTTTGCAGGCCCAGTGTTGACCTGGGGGCGCTCCTGGAGGAAGGTGGGACCTGCTCCCCTGGGGGTGGCTGAGGCTGGCCTACAGTCATGTGGCAAGGGCCCCCACCAAGGCAGAGTGGGCCGAGATCTGCAGGACACCTGTCCAGGTAAAGAGCCTGGAGCGGGAGCTGGCACAGCTCCCAGAGGTGGCCAATCCCAGAGCAGGACCTAGGTACAGGGGCATGCTGCCGGCCCAGGTGGCATCCCAGGGACTGTGGGACCCTGGGTGGGGCTGGTGGGGGTCTCATTGCTCACTCCTAGTTGGCCAGGGCTGTGAGGGTGCAGGATGAGGGGACCCCACGCCAAGGCCCATGGTCGGCTCATTTGCATGCAGGGGCCACCAAGGCGAGAGCTGCTGCCGCCACTGCTGCCGCCGCCGCCACACGGATTCAAGCAGAAGCTCCGCTCTCCCTCTGTTCTTGTCTCTCTCTCAAGGTCAGAGCCCGAGCGGGGACAGGAACAAAGGCGGCGCGTCCCCCATTCCACCGCCCCATGCCCGACGGCTGCTCTGGAGGACTGGCCAGGCAGCAAGGGGAGGGCAGGGCTGGAGGCTCTAGGGACCCCAGGGCCTGTGCCCTCCCTGGTGAGCGCTGCCCCAGACTCCAGAGTTAGGGGTCATCTAGGGTGAGGGGTCAACTGGGGAGGCTTCCCCGAAGTCAAAGTTCAGAGGTCAGGCTGACTGTGGGGACAAGGGTTACCCAGGGTCCTGGATCTGTGGCCCCTGGGCCAGGCCCAGGTTGGGGCCTTTGATGGAGTCGCCCCTGCCCCCATCTGACCAGGTCTGTGCCCTTGAGCTGTCAGTGGCCCCACACTCTGGAGGCTCCTCCCAGTCCCCAGCCTCCAGCCCTGTTCCTTACCAGCCACTGCTCACCTGCTCAGCCCCAGGCCCAGGCCCAGGCTCAGGCAGCAGGGCCAGCTCGCGTCAAGCAGCCCCTCAGCCTTCAAAGGCCACAACACCGAGAAGAAGGCTAAAAATATTCGGGGAGAAATTTCTCATTACAGAATAAATTGGATCGAATCCACCGCCTGCTTTGGTGGGGGTGCTTTCGGGAGCCCAGTGCAGCTGCAAGATGAGGCAGTCAGGGCCCCTTGGGCTGTCCCTACCTGTGTGGCAGGGACAGGCACATGGTGCACACTGGGTCTGCTCAGAGGGGTCGGGGTCCAAATGCCCGATTTAGGAAATGAAAGGTGTCCCTTTCCCCAGCTAGGAGGATGCCATCCTTGTCCCCCTGGCAGGGCCTGACCTTGGCGGTGTGGCTCCTTAGACACCTGCACCCAAGACCAGCACAGGACCCCCAGGCACTTTGTCCCTGCTGCTTCAGCCTCCCAATGAGACCTCGCCTCCCACTCTCCTCCTCCTCCTCCCTTTCCCTTCTCCCCATCTTCCTCCCTCCACCTCTCCCCTTCTCCTGTCTGCCCCAGCTCCAGGCCTGGACACAGGTCGCCTTCCCACAGCAGCCACTGGGCCTGCGGCAGGGCCATCACTTCAGGAGTTGGAGCAGATGACGCTTGGCTCCGTCGCTGATGCCCACAGTCCTGCTCTGGCTGGGTTGAGGAAATGTCACAGGCCCACCCAGTTTAAGTTGCTTTTCAGAGCCATGGTGGCAGTGCTTCTGAAGTCATGCTTGTCAGGGACACAGACACTGGCAACTGCACCTGGAGCAGGGCACCCAGGCCACTCACAGTTGACAGGGGACCTGTGACCTGCACTCCTGGCCCACAGTCCCCTAAGGGATTTCGGTGCAGGTGGGGCTGAGTCTGTGGGAGAGCCAGTGCCAGGTGTGGCAGAGACCCGCCAACCCCATCCACAGGAAGATGTCCTTGGCTGTGGGCCTGCAAGGCCACCTCACCACTGCCACTGCCTCCAGGTCCCACACAGGACACTGGGGTTGGGGTGGGAGCTACAAACGGGACCCAGACCTAGGCCTGAGAGCAGAGCAGGAGCCGGCTGGGGGCACCTTGTGGGGCACTGGGCAAGGAGAGCAGGGTCTGAGAGCCTCAAAGGTGGCACCATGTGTGACCGCTTATGCTGCTGTCCGGCACCTACAGTGTGTGGTGTCCTGGAGTGTGGCAGGCATGGGCTGCACTGGGGGCCCTTTAGTGCCAGTGCAACCCAGTCATGTACACACGTGCGTGCACACACGCACACACCAAAGCCATCTCGCATTCACAGCAGGGCTGGCTGTGACGGGAGCAGGATGGAAGCAGCTCGGGACCCACCCTCCTGCCTCCTCCGGACTGTGGCGGCAGCAGGTCTCTCGGACCTCCCCCAATAGAGTAATTAATGCGCCTTTTGAAGTTGAGGATGGCTCAGGATGTGGGAAGGGGGCGCAGATCACAGGTTGGGGGCCAGGGACAGTACCTTCAAAACTGTTAAGAGCGGGTCTGACATGGAGAGACATGAACAGGGAGTGGGGGGCAGATGGACAGGAGCCAACGGGGGCCGGGGTGCCCACCCCAGCCTCCTGGCAGGATCCCATGCTCCACTCAGGACCGGCGGAGCGCAGTCCGGGAGTGCTTCCTGAAGGCAGTCCCGGGTGGGAAGGGGAAGCTTGGAGGCGGACGAACCCGGGGAGCCCAAGTGAGGATGTGGGGTGCTCGAAAAACCGGGCCGCCCGGACCCAGGACCCAGGTTGGAGTTTGGCTCTGGGAGTCAAAGGCCGAGGTGGCGCGATTGCCACCTGGTGGCCACGCCTCCGCACTACACAGCAGAGGCGGCTTTCGAGGTGGCTCTGTGAGCTCTCAGGGTCTGGGAGCCCTCTGGCGGTGGCTCAGCCTCTCCTCATCTACTGAGGCCAAACGACAGAGGGAAGACGTGAGGACAGGCCAGACCCGGGCGCTGCCCAGCAGCTCACAGGGGAGCCAAAGGGGTCACTGGCCCAGACTCAGGCTGATGACTCCCTCCCTCACACCACTGCCCCGGCTCCTCTGGAACTCCCTCTCCTCAAAGGTACAGGTGACCTGAAACTTGGACTCCTCAGAGTCGCTCTTGAGCACCAGGTTGAAGGTGGCACACCAGAGGGACCCCCATCTGAGGGAATGAATAGGGCTTCTTTCTAGAAACTGAAATAACAGGGAAGGCCTTGTTCTAGGCAGCTGGAGATATGTTCCCCTTGCCTCTGTTTACCACTTGAGATTCCTCACCCGATCCTCTAGACAGCTGGGGCAAGGTGACAGCAGCCCAGCTTAGTCTCTAATGACACTCCAGCCCACCTCACCTGCCCAGCCAGGTGGCCCGGTGTGGAGTCAAGGTGGGGCTGGCCCCTGGTGCAGAGCCACGGCTTCTTTTATTGTCAACAGCCCCACAGGAAGGGACTTCCTGACAGACCCCTCAGTCCACCTGCCCAGCAGGCCTCGGTGCAGGGCTGCCAGATCCCAAGGGGAAGGGAGTGGCATGGGTCATAGTCTGTCTGGGGGCCTCAGAGTCCTGGGCGCCAGCTGCTGGGGTGCCTCTGGCTTCCACATGGCTCCCTTGGCCAGGCAGTGGCAGTGGGCAGGGAGTCAAGGCCACATGGTCAGGAGCTGGGGTCCGGGTGTGACAGGTGCTCTGGGTGGCAGCTGGAGGGTGAACACCAAAGCCAGCAGAATGCAGCGGCCATCTTGTCCTTCCCTGTGGCCTCTTGGAATGTGCCTGACTTACAGCAGCATCTGGAAGGTGAAGGGGACAGGATGAGAGGAGGGGAGGGTAGGACACCCACCCACAACAGCCACCAAGCGGGGGGGGGGTCCCTAGCCTAGAATCTGCCTCCTGCGGGGGCTTAGAAAAGTGTGCCCTGTTCTCTGTGCCTGCCAACCCCTAGCAGGCAAGGGTCCTGAGGGCAGCCAGGCGGGTCCCCTCATGTCTCCATCCAGCCCTGCTTCAGGCCAGCCTCAGGGCCTCCACCCCTGCTGATACTTCTGCCTGGAACCCTCGAATCTTCAAGTGCTGTTGCTGATACCTGCCACCCAACAGGCCTTCCCTGACCCAACTCTCCCCCTGGGCACTTCTGTTATCCATCAGGGTGGGGTCTAGAGCACCTTATTTATTATCTGTATTTTCCACCACTGGAACTGGTGGTCTTCATATGAGGCTACATTACCAGCCCTTAAAAAAAAATTTGTGTTTTGTCTGTGTGCTCTTTTTTTGGTACTGGGGATTGAACTCGAGACCTTCCGCTTGTGAGGCAGGGGGCGGAACCACTGAGCTAAATTCTCGCCCCCTAAAAATTTGTGTTTTGTGATCTAAGTTGTCCAGGTTGGGCTCAAACTCGAAATCCTCCTGCCTCAGCCTCCCAGAGTGCTGGGATGACAGGTGTGCGCCACCATGCTTAGTACTTTGGGGCATCTTAAGGATGATTCTAAGCCTTGCCCTGGGCGGTAGTGACCTGAGCATAGATGCTTGTGATGGGTCAGGGGCCCCACAGGCTGATCAAGCCTCTGGCTCCTGCTGTGTCACTGACTCCAGCCACCCAACCAGCCCCTCACTCAAGGCCCTGGAGGCCAGCAGAGCTGCCCTACCACTTCAGGTTCCTCGACTCGAATACAGTCTCCTCGTCACTGTCCAGGGAGGCCATGTCGCTGGGGTCCTCAGTGTTGGCCAGGAGCCCGTACTTCCTTCGCTGTGGCTTTTTCAACCTGAAGGAGGTCCAGACCCGCTCAGCAGCTGTTGGGGTGCTCTTGGTCCAGACCCTTCCCTCTATCCCACGGGATTCCCACCCTCCCGCCTAACTGCATCTGAGTCCTTCCCATTCTCACTGCCACGAGGATTACTAATTATTCTCCCCATGGTGACAGCAATGGACACCTCTCCCAGTGCCTGGACCCCAAGAGGGAGATGCAGATCTCGCTCCCGCTTTGCTGCTGGAGGCCGAGTCACAGAACAGAGTCATTTGCCCAAGTCACTGAGTGAATGCGGGCATCTCAGACCCAAGCCTCTACCTGCCCTCGGTGCCGCAGAGGCAAGCAAGGAGGAAAGGGCGTCTGGCAGGCGATCCAGGCCGCGGCCAGGGAGGTGCTTGGGAATTCATCAGCCACCGAGGACAGCTGGACTTTGCCCAATAGTGACCAGGAGGGACGCAGTCCTCGGCCTGAGGAGGACCCTTCCGAGGTCAGCCCAGAGAAAAGCCAAAGAAGAAGGCTAGGGACCCATAGGAAGTCTGGGCCACAGACAGGGCCAGCCAGATGGGCCCGGCCGGAATGAGAGAGGGCACACCAGGTGACCTAAGGGCGAGCGTGGGGATGACGGGCGGGAGGAAACTCCAGGGAATGTGGCCGGGTCGACACCGACACCGCGCCCGCGCCTCAGGTGTTTCACTTGGGGAAGAGGGTGGAGCATTCGGACCTGGGAAGCTGCAGCGAGAAAACTAGGCCGCTGGACCCCACGGGGCGCTTAGGGGCGGAACGTCGACTCACGTAACCTCCCACCCCAAGCTCTGACGTCACTTGCCCCTCCCATCCCAGCTGAGTGGCACATGACACACGAAGCGCGCGCCGATTGGCTGCGGCGGAGCGTTGGCCGCGTAAATTGACGCACCTGAACGCCCGGATGAGGAAGTAGATAAGCGTCAAGCCAGCGAGGCCGGTGAGCACGTAGAAGGAGCGTACCAGCGGTGTGTTGGGCGCGCCTGCCGGCCAACCGTGCGTGCTGTTTTGCGGCGCTCCCGACTGGCTCCCATTAGCTGGCGCGGGCCGCAGCGAAGGCGCCGCCTGCGCAGGGTGCGGCGACGAAGGTGCAGTGTTTTCGGCCCCGCAGAGCAGCACAGATAGCTGCACCAGCAGGAGCGGCAGCGACAGCAGCAGCAGCACGCGCGGCCCCATGGCCTGGCGGAAGCGATGGCCACACCCCGCCCCTGTACGTAGCTGCCAGTCAGATTCGCGGGGACGGTGCCAGCCAATAGCTAGTGAGAGGCGTGAGTTGGAGGCCGGAAGTGCTCCCGGCACCGCCCCTACGCAGTCACTAGGCTCGGAGCCAGTTCCTTGCGTGCGCAGGCGGGGGCCTCCTCTGGTTGCTCCAAGGGAACCCGGTTCCACGCTCACCTACGTCCGCTGCCAACCTCCCAGGCCCCAGCCGACGAAGGCAGGGTTAGGGTGGCCGCAGATGGCTGAGGTGTCGCCCTTCCAGCCCCACCCCCGCACCCACAGCAGACACTGGGCTTTGGTCACACGGGCCTTTATTCAGATCCCACTGTCCCCATCCTCGCAGTCGCCTCTCCTCGGTTCCCCCTCTGGCCGTCCAAGCCGCCCATTCCGCGGATCCTCCTTCGCGCCGACTCCGGGCCGGGGAAATGGGTCCTGCAAGGGGGCGGCAGTGAGCAGGGGACCAGGCACAGGAGCGCCCGGCGCCCCCCCCCTTTCCCCTCCCCCCAGCACTTACAGGACACCTGGGCGAGACCTCTGGCTCCTGCCCGCGCAGTCCTCTGGCGACACCTCTGCGATCATCATCGCTCTAGGGCCGCCCTTCCCCGCGTCATGCCCGGGTCTCCTCCGTCACCCTGCAAAGCAAAGCCGCGTCACCCTGAGTCCCTCGGGCCGTGCGCCCCTCCCCGCCCAGGAACCGTTCACAGCTCCTAGCGGCCCAGCTGGTCCCGGCCGCCCGCGTGGGACTGGGCCTGGCGTGCAGAGACACCGGAATGCTGCAGCCGGAGTCGGGAAAGGCGGCCCGCGACAGCAAAAACCCTACAGGCCTCGCTGTGTGGTCCCTGTCCTGCGAGCGGATCGGGCCTACCGTGGAGGCCGGGGCCGGGCCGCAGGCAGGAGGGGCCCTCAGCCAAGCCTGACTTTAGTTCTAGCTTCATTACAAAAATACGTAGAAATAAAAAAGGAAAACCAAAAAGCAGTCAAAGGAACATTCCCCGGGTAGTTAACGGTACTTTCAAAAGAGCTCTGGACAAGGAGGGATGCGGACACGAGCGGAAGGCGTTACCTCGAGTTACAGGGCCAGCGGCACAGGGGCGCTAGCCAAGGGAGCAGCGTGCATCTCAGAGGTTTCTGTTGGGCGCACAACACGTCTGTCCTCCGAGGGCTGCGGCTTCATAGGCTAGCAGAGAACGCTCAGAACTCGTGAAGCACAGCAGATCTAGCTACCAGCCCCGACCGGGTCGCCCGTGGCGCCATGCCGTCCCTCTCTGCCCTGCTGCTCGGCTAAGGCTCTCTGGTCAGCGCCAGGTGCCCGGGCGTCCGCTGACCCTGCTAAGCTCCCCGCCCCGTCGAGCCCTCCTGCTGCCTGCACCGGAAGCCTCCAGGGGCTGCCCTCGCCCCCCCCAGCCGCCTCCCCCAACAGGAGGGGGCCGTGAGCAGCTCACAGGCCTGACCCAGCCCTGCGCCTGCCTGGCTTTCCTCCTCCTCTAGCGCCCTGCGGGCCTCCGTGCTCGGTGCTGGCTCAGGTCTGCCTGGAGAGCCTGCAGCACAGAGTGTGTTGTGCAACGAAGGGAAATTGTCAGAGCAAGGTTCGTTTCACACGTCTTTTAATCGGCTTCGTAAAGCCAAAGAAAACTGAGTACAAGAGTTCCTTAGCCACTGCAAATACAACATCGATGGAGGATGCATACGTCTTCCAGTAAAAAAGGACAATATAAATAAATTCGAAAACCTCGGGGCATCTGCACGGCTCCCACAGGCGTGCACTGCACGGCGGGCACTGGCTCGGGGCCGCCTCTCCGCGCCCCGGCCAGTGTCCTACCAGGCTACCCTCAAACGGCACACTGAGTCCGAAAAAGCCACAGCTTGCTTAGCTTCTGGCAGAGCGAATTCAGAGTCCATTCAATCTTAGCGAAATGAATCAAGACACCCAACTTCATGGGTGATCCCCCAAAAAGAAACAATGAAAACACAACCAAAACCAAAAATCCACACAACAGGGCTGGGGTACAGCTCAGGGGCAGAGCGGCGGCCTAACGTGTGCAAGGCCCTGGGTTGGATCCCCAGCACCACAGAAGGAAAAAAAAAAAAAAAAAAATCACACAACCCCCAATAATTGTTTTTTAAAAAGCTATGGTTCATCGTTTAAAAAAAAAAAATGAGTAAACTCTGAAGTACTTTTCAAAACGGTTTCAAAACCCTTGGAAACAGACAGCGCCTCCTTAAAAAGCAAAGTCTATTAACGAGGCCATCTCGGGGGTCAGAGGCAGTCAGGCAGGGTTAACAAGATCAGAACAGAAATGACTACAAAAGTGGGAATACAAGGAGGTGTGTTCACTACACATCAACGATTCAGCGCAGCTCCCAAAATCTTTAAATATACAGCCATGGAAGGACGGTCTTGAGCAGGAAGGATTGTTACTCGTTGTGTGTAGCTGAGGACAAGAAGCAGGCAGAGTGTAAAGGCGCTGAAGCACAAGACAGGATGCAGCATCCACGCCCAGCGCAGCCCGAAGGCGGGCGGCAGGGTCGGAGCCACCCCCCCCACCCTCGGCGCAGGCAGGCATCTGCGGCCTGCGCAGCCCTGACTTCGTCACTCTGACTCAGCTCTGTTCTGTGGCAGAATGGCTCTGAGGGCAGACTTGTTTCTTGTGGGCAAGCACCGTGACAAGGTCTGAGTGTCCAGCCTAGGCCGCTCTCCGAGGGAGGGCAAAAAGGGTTCGCTGAGCTCCCTTGGAGCAGCACTTACCGTAGCTGTCGTAGCTGTCTCTGTAGGACCCTCCCGAGCTCCGGTCACCGTAGCTGCCACCCTGACTCCGGCTACAGGAGGGGGGATAGATGTGGGTGTTGGATGGCACCTGATGAGCTGAGCCCCAGTCCCACACCTGCTTCACAGGACAGGAACAGCAACAGGGCTAACTCGTAGACGATGGGGAAACTGCCAGCAGGCCGAGCACAGGGGTGCGTCCCTGTCATCCCCATGTGAGAGGCTGAGGCAGGAGTATCAGTGCCAAGTTCAAGGCCAGCCTGGGCTACACAGTGAGTTCAAAAGCCAGAGTGAACTATACTGTTAGATGCTGTCTCAAAAAACCAGAAAAGATGGGCCGGGGATTTAGCTCAGTGGTTTTGCCACCTGCTGTGCAGGTGCAAGGACCAGAGTTTGATCCCTAGTACCAAAAAAAAAAAAAAAGAATTCAAGCCCAGCCTGGGAAACTTAGGGATTCAGCAAGATCCTGTCTTAAAAAATGAAGAAATGAAGAGGCTGAGAATTTAGCTCAGTGGTTCTGCCACCTGCCTCGAAAGCATAAGGTCCCAAGTTCAAGCCCCAAAAATAAATAAATTAAAGTAAAATAAAAAAATGAAAATGATGTGGCTCTCAGTGTATGAAAGCCCTAGGTTCCATCCCTAGTACAGTATACCACCACCACCACCACCACAAACCCCCAAAACAAAAAGCCCTGCCACCTTCGGGCTGGCTAGAGATGTAGCTCAGTGCTTATGTGGCACACTCAAAGCACTGAGCTGAATCCCCTGCACCAGAAAGGGAACCCTTTCACCTCCCCTCAGCTTTCATCACCGGAGCTGGGAGCCCACCCTGGACTCTGTGCAGAGGCCATGTCTCCTTCAGCCCCAAGGGCTCCACATCCTCACCTGCTGTAATAGTCTCTGGAGCCGCCATAGCCTCCACTGCGGGACTCAAAGCGGCCACCCCCATAGCCACGGTCCCCTCCCCCTGCAGAGAATAGAGGGGACAGAGGAGTGAGTGCCAGCCCCACCGGCAGCACCTAATGCACCCCCAAGACTCAGGCACTCACCTCTGGAGAACCCACGGCCCCGGCCACGGCCCCCTCGGAAGAAACCCCGGCCTCCGGCAGAGCCACCTCGGTACCCACGGGATCGGCTGTCAGAAGACTTGCCCGCCTGGTCGACACGGATCTGTCGCCCATCCACTGACTAGGATGAGACATTGAATGGGTCAGCCTCTGCACCTTGCTATGCTTGGGAGGTGGGGCTCACCCTCGGCACCCCCACAGCAGGATCTCACCTTCCCATTCATAGCCATCATGGCGTCCTTGGCATCGTCAATGTTTTCGAAGGTGACGAACCCAAACCCCCGAGATCGCTGCGTTTCCCTGTCCTTCACCACCACCACTGTACAGGGAGAGGCCCGCAGTCAGCGCCCACCGTCCCCACAGGCAGCCCCAGCAGCTAGCAGCCCACCCACCTCACCTTCAGAGATCTGGCCATATTTAGAGAAGACCTGCTCCAGCGACTGCTCGTTGGTATCGAAACTCAGCCCTCCAACGAAAAGCTTGCCTTCATCCGATGCCATGGTGGCCTGTGGCAAACAACACTGGAGCTCTTAATGCGTTCACAAGGGGGCCACAACTCCTATGTCTTGATGCCAGGCAGCTCAAATTAGCAGAACATGCCCAACTGTCCCATGCGTGACTGCCCCACTTCTACACCAGTGGTACCAGCCACACAGGGGGAGAGCCATAGGAACCTGTTAAGGAGCACAAAGCTCTCACCATCTCCCTTCCTATTTTACACGTGATAAATTATTTCTGGGAAAAACCAAGGACTAATCCCAATGCTCTTTTTTTTGGTACCGGGGATCGAACTCAGGACCTTGTGCTTTCGAGGCAGGGGCCAGAACCACTGAACTAAATCTCTGGCCCACCAATGCTCTTTTAATGCATCTCAAACCTACAGGTAGGAATTTTTTGTGGTACTGGTATGTGACCCCAGGGCCTTTGCACTGACCTACACACTCAGCCACTTTTCACTTTAACCTTTTTTTTGGTACCAGGGATCGAACTCAGGACCTTGCGCTTTCAAGACTGGCAGCGGAACCACTGAGCTAAATCCCCGGCCTTGCCATTTCTGAGACACCGTCTTGCTAATCACCTAGGCTAAGCTCAAATTCTCAATCTTGATTCAGCCTCCTGAGTGCTGGGATTACAAACCTGTGCTATCATACTTCACTACGACTATTTTTTGGTTGGTTTTATGAGACAGGGAGGGTCTCATTATATACCTCACGTTCACCTGCAACTTGCAATGATCCTCCTGCCTCACGCTGCTTCACTAAGCCTTAATACATGTCCCCTTTTTATAATAGCGAGGTGATCTCCTACCTAACCATCAGATGTCTACATGACGCTGGAAAAGACCACAGGGTGCTTTGTGTGTGTGTGGTATTGGAGATCCAACCAGGGACCCTCTACTAGCCTTTTATTTTTTGAGACAGGGCCTTGCTATGTTGTCCAGGTTGGCCTTGAACCTGTGGTGATCCTCCTGCCTCAGCCTCCCGAGTGCTGGGATTACAGACATGCACCACCATTCTTGGCTCTTTTCAGACATGGTTTTGCTATGTAGTGTAGGCTGACCTAGAACTCAGAGATCTTTCTGCCTCAGGCTCCCAAATGCTGGGGTTACAGGCATGTGCCACCATACCCAGCTTTTAAATTTGGGGAGGGGGGACAAGGTTTTTCTAAATTGCCCAGGCAGTTTGGGTTATAGGCTTAAGTTTCAGGAGATACTTTCGACATCACTGTTAAGTACCTCGGGGGTGTTGTCAAGGAGGGTGCCCAGTCCTGGGGTGCTACCTCGGGCCAGAAGCCCACTTTCTGACAGGGTCTAGGGAGGGGCACACCTCAGAGGTTGAGATGCCCATGGTGCCCCCTACTCGGGGAACCTGGCATTTGGAACGTGATTACCCAAGGCGGGGGGGGGGGCTCCTGACTTGGACAAAGCGTTTACTGGCTAGGACGACCACGGTCCACACAATTTGGCGGTCTTGCTGGACGGCTGGGCCACCTCAGAGCTACACTTGGGAGTCAGAGGGGAACATGAACTAGGACTGAACGCTTGAGGCCGAGTCTGGCGGGGCCGATCTTCCCCACGTGCTATCCCGATAGCAAGATGGGAAGCCGAGGCTCAGGGAGCGTGGCAACAGGACGCGCATAACCGGGAACCGCAGCCTGAGAGCCGGCCCTGGAGCCCCGCCCCCCGCGCGCATGCGCCGGACGCGCGGCCTGCGCCACTCCATCCGGGCATTCGGAGCTCCCGCCATTTCGCCACCGAAGCCTCGAGATCGCCGCCGCCATTTTGCGACAGCGCCCGCCAAACCGGCGTCCCGGGCCTGAATGGGGAAAGTACACCCTCCGGCCGCCGCTCAGCCCGGTCTCCCGCTGTCCCTCGCCGCCGGGGGGGCGGACTCCAACCCTGGGCCCGCCCTGGCACCGCCCCCTCCCAGGGGCGTGCCGTTGCGGCCCCGCCTCGCCTGGGCGCCTAAGGCCGCCCACCGCCCTGGGACCCTCGGAGCCGGTGCCGCCAGGGCCCTCACCGCTGAGTCGGGCAGGTCCCTGACGCGGGCGGGAAGACGGCACGGCACACCGACCCGAGCCTCCTAACGCGCGAGTGAAGGGGGGGGCGCCCGGAGCTGTGTCTGATATACACCGCCGCCGGGCCCCGCCCGCTACGCCCGCCCCCTGCGCCACGAGGGCCAATCCAAGGAGCCGCAGGAAGCGGTCGTACCTCATATTCATGAGCTGGGGGGCCGGGCCTATCGACATCACGCCCCTTCCCGTGCGCTGGCGCTGGGTGCTCTGATTGGTCTGGATGTTTCCAGTCCGCAGTCCCCCGCCCGCGTGCGCGGGGGCGTGGCAGGGGCGTGGCTGACCCACTTCAGTGTGCTCCCCCCCTGGCCTGCGGCGGAGAACAAAGGGCTTGGGTCCAGTGTTTGCTAGGGTGTCCTGCCTGGATGGGGCTTTGCTTGAACTCAAACATATGGGCTCCACTCAGATCTCCATTCCCAGCTCACAGACAACCACACTTCGTCTGAATCAATCACTATATCAATCCTGATAGTTTGCCGGCTTCCATGACACCCCAGGACTCCCAGAACCCAGATGTTCCTGGATATGCGACTTCATGCAACCAATCCCAAGGCCCACCCAAACCCCAACACCGAAAGGGTTCATTCGTGGGCATCTCAACCCCAATATTCTTCACAATCCCAATCCTTCCTCCTTCCCAAGATTTTTGAGCCCCTCAACTTCCAACCGAGTTTGCCTCCAAACCCCAACCTGCACCCATACTTCCAGCCAAACCCTAACTTGGTCCCCGCTCTTGTAAGTGCATCACTACACCCCAACATTCATCTCGCTGGACACTGTGTGTCCTGACTTTAGACAGCAGGCTGACACCCACCTGGGTGTGTGGCTTACCAACTTCACCGGACATCAGCTCAGCCCTCAGCCTCTGTGCCTGCCACGTGGCCCAGCCATCTGCACACCCACACCCCACTGATTACCCACTGAGGGCAGGCGCAGGGCCAGGTCCACCATGCCATTTCTTGTCTTTGGGGAGGCGGCCCCTCTTAACCTGGTTCTGGGGGTCCCAAGAGCTCTGTGATTAAGATGAGGACAGATTGACAAGGACCCATACCCTTAAAGCTGCTCCTGGGAAGAGCCCCAAGACCTCTAGGGACCCCTTCCACACCCACTGGAGTTCATGCTGCCCTCCTGGCCCTAGTGCAGGAATTGAATGTGGACCCTTCCCTGTCCACTCACACCTGAGACCCACACCACAGCTCCGCCCCGGAAAGCCCTAGAGGGCAGACCCTCTACAGGCAGATCAGGGGCACCTTCTCACTATGCTGAGAAGTCTTGGCCCCACTTCAGGCCTCAAACTGACTCTGACCCTGAAATGGGTCGAGGTGACCCAGCTATCTGCACTGACACCACGGTCGCCAGGACTCTGATCGCTCAAGGACCCCTCACCACCCCCAGGCAGTAGCCGCATGCGTCACAGCCACCCCTCTACATCTCACCCTCCACACCGCAGCCCTTCTCTCCGTCAGCGTCAGCGTCAGCCTTCTGCTGTGTCAGCCACTCATGCAGGGCGGTTATTAAAAGGATCAGAGCGACATCAGCACTCAGCTCCCCTCACCGTGCAGCAGGGGCCCAGCCACCCACCCCGGGTGCCCTAGGCCAAGGCTGTGCCCAACGCAGGAGCAGCCCTGACCCCCTCCCTTTCCGACCTGTACCAGGCTGGGAGCTGCTTGCCCCGGAGAAGACCAGGGCTAAGTGGGGTGGGGGCTCCCTGAGTTCCTAGCTCCTCAGGTCATTCTCGACCCCCTCCTCTTCTCCGATTCCAAGTTTCCGCCTCTTCCTGGTTTTGTAAAGAGCTGAGTCTGAGTTTATTCTAGTTCATTCATTCATTCCGCCAGCAATCAACCAGCTGTTCCTGTGTGCGGGGCTCCAAGTCCCCAAGGCCATCCGGGTCTCCAGTAGTGTGGATGCCGGGGGTGTCCGGCCCAGCACGCAGCTCACCTGTGTAGTGGTGTCTCAGATTATGCACCTGTCTCCGCACTTGTGTCCCCGAGGTTGAGTCTGTGTGTACCTGTGACTCGGCTGTGTCACCACGACCTTGTCCCCGAAGCAGGGTGCTTGGAACACCTCCTTTTCCTCTCACCCCCCCGCCCTGCCGCCCCTGCATCACCAGGACTTCGGCCGGGTGCGCTGCCCCCAGTGGACACGAGGGGGCGCCCCGGCCTCGCAGTCGCCCGGGCTGACGCCTTTGGGACCTGCGCCCGGGCTCTGCACCCGCCCCTCGGTGTGGCAGCCAGCTGTCTGGGCCAGCGTGGGAGACTGGGGCCTCCTGGCGCCCCAGCCTTCAGCCATCCCTGGCTCCCTCGATCCTCGCTCGCTGCCCCCTGCCCGCCCTGGGCCAGTGTCCGAGGGTGGCGGGGGAGTAATAATCCAGTGGGGGCGGTAGGGGGTGCTATTCAGGAGCAGATGATCAACGTCTGCCCCTGGCCGCCGGGGTTTCCCACTGGCATGCAGGTATCCTGATCTGTCTCTCCTCTCTGCCTCTCCCTACTCCTGTATCTCTCCATCTCTGAGCTCCCACCCCACATCACTCCCCTCCTTTTGGTACTGGAGATTGAACCCAGGGCCTTTGGACCCTGAACTCAACCCTTTTTTTTTTTTTTTCCTTTTGTGGTTCCGGGGATCGAACTCAGGACCTTGCGCTTGCGAGGCAGACGCGGCGCCACTGAGCTAAATCCCCAGGCCACCTGAACCCTTTTCAGTTTTATTATTTTTATTTTATAGCTTTTTTGAGACAGGGTCTCACTATGTAGCCCAAGATGGTCTCAAACTCGCAGGTGATCCTCCTGCTTCCCGCCTCCTGAGTGCTGGGATTACAGGTGCGCACCGTCACGCCCAGTTTCAGAGCCCTTTTAATCTTAATTTTGAGATGGGGAGTGTTTTACTAAATCGCTAAATTATCCCGATGGGGTCCAACTTGCGATCCTCCTGCCTCAGCCAACAGGAATGCGGGGATGACAGACGCCACCCTATGCTCTTTCGCAAATCCTCCAGCTCCCCAGTCCGATGTCTCCCGGCGGGAGTGGGCCTCTGAGTCCCAGTGTTGGGGAGCCCTCTACATCCTGTGCTGAAGCTCCGCCCTCCTATCCTCCCACCCCCACCCCCGCAGGACGTTGTCATGGGGATGGGCGGGGCCACCTGGCTCCCTCACCGCCCACTCCACCCTCCCCGCGGGGCCAGGCACGCGGGACGGCCCGGGCCTCCTCCGACCCTGGCTAATGACCGGGCGGGAGGCGGTAATGAGCGTCTGGGCCGGGGCCGGGCGTGGCCCGGGATGAAAGGCGCGTGGGGGGGCACCCCGGGGCCGCGTAATTACCGCCCCCTCCTGGCCAATGCACCTGGCGGCGCCCGGCGGGGGCGCGGAAATGGGACCGTCCTGGCAGGGACAGCAGCCCGCCCAGCTGGCTCCAATCCGCGCGGCCCAGAGCCAGGGTGGGGGGGTGCTGACTCTGTGTGCGAGCTGCCAGGTGTGCGCCCTTGTACGCCCGTGGGCAGGCGACTCGTGGGCACCCAGACGGAGAAACCAGGATTGCTAGGGACTTTGGGGGGGGGGCGATACTGGGGTCTGAACCTAGGGCCTTTGCACTGAACTACATCCCTCTTTTTTTTTTTTAATTTTGAGACAGGGTCTCACTAAGTTGCTAAGTTGTCCAGGCTGGACTCGAATTTGTGATCCGTCTGCCTCAGCCTCCCAGAGTGCTGGGATAAAGTATGCACTCTCACACCCAGCTGAACGCATGGTTGTGTGGACTGAAAAGCGGGGCTGTGTGCAGGTGCACGGAACCCTGTGTGTGTGCAAGGATGCGCTCACTGGCTTGCACGGGGCACGAAAGGGAATCTCTTCAAGAACCTTCAGGGACTGGTGCTGGGGCCTGAAAGTGCACAGAACCCGGCATGTGGATTTGGGAGCACCCGAGGACAGAGCTGGGTGCATGTGACTCGGGTGGGCCGGGACCCACAGAGCATATGTGCCCATGCCTGGTGGCATGAGTCATGTCCCTGGGTGGGCACGCGTGCTGTGTGTCAGAGGCAGCCGGGGCCTCGAAGAATTTCAGGAAGCAGAGAGCAGACCGGGAAGGGTTAAACTGCCCCTCCCCTAGCTCCTACCTGCACCAAGGGTTCGCTTGGCTCCCCAGGTGCCTGCTTCACCTGCCTGCACCCCAGGAAAGGCAGAGGGGCTGTGCCCCGTTCCTAGGATGGGGTCTGCAGCCGGGGCAGGAAAGGGGGTGGGCCCCAGGGCTGGGGCAGGGCCTGAGCTCTCAGTGAGTCACCCCCTCTCCACAGGCCTGAGTCACAGCCCAGGAATGCACAGGCTGAGGCGCCTGAACTTCTGCAGGAGCCAGGATGGCCCAGCAGCCCAGGGGCCAGGCCTTGAGCCAACAGGGGGAGGCCCCAGTACAACACACACACACCCTGTGACAAGTGATGGCACACACACATGCACTCGAGTGAGTGCACAACCACCTCTGTCTGCAATGCACCCGGTGGGCGCCCACAAAGTCACACAAACCCATCCTGCAGAGCCTCCAGGAGCCCCATGGGCAATGCACACCAGACAGACTGGAATGACAGCCAGGGGACACAGGACCGCCAGGCCAGGCCTGCTGCTGCTGGAGTCACACATAAGCTCGATCTCTTGTTCTTGACCCCGCAGGGACCAGGAAAGTAACACTTTCCACAGAGGCACAGGAGCGTGGTGACGCAGCCAAGGTGAACATGCAGGGCAGGGATGTGCACTGACTTGCAAGTGTGCACACGGCACACATTCAACATCACGAGATGCCAGAGCCCCTGCCCAGGTGGCTCACCTGTGGGAGGGTTGAGGACACACCTACTTTTTGTTTTGTTTTTAAAATACTGGGAACCCAGAGCCTTCATACTGAGCTTCATCCCCAGCCATTTTTACTTTTTAAAATTTTTTTGGTACCGGGGATCGAACTCGGGTCCTTGCGCTTGCGCAGCAGGCGGCGAAACCACTGAGCTAAACCCCAGGGTCATTTTTACTTTTTGAGACAGGGTCTCACTAAATCTCTAAATTGCCCAGGCAGGGCTCCAGCTTTTGATCCTCCTGCCTCAGCTTCCCAGAGTGCTGTGATGAATGAGTCTTCTTTCTTTCTGTTTTTTTTGGTACTGGGGATCAAATTCAGGTCCTTGTGTTTTTGAGGCAGGCAGCAGAACCACTGAGCTAAATCCCCGGCCCTGGGTCTTCTTTCTTGATGTGACTGCAGAGAATTGTCACATTGATTTGTATGTCCAACCTCAACCAAAAGAGTGGAGTAAAGTAAGGCCTGTCTGGGACCCTCACCCATCTTCTGCCTATTTCCTGCCCAGGCCAGGGAGCTGGGTTCTAACTGCTGGAGGGTATGCGGACTGACTGCTTGTGGCTGGTGGCCTTCCAGCCTTCACTCCCAACTGCCCCAAGGGCATGATGGGAGAGGGCACTGCCTTGCTTCCGGGGTGTTGTGTTTCGGTGCTGGCTGTTGGGTGTGATTTCTAGGCCTGGAATTTGATTAAGGGAGGTCTTGGGCCAGGGTTACATTGAGGCTACCTTTTCTTTTCTTTCTTTTTTTTTTGGTACCGGGAATCAAACTCGGTCTTTTGTTTTTTTGATATTCGGTCTTGCTATGTGGTCCAGGCTGGCCTTGAACTCACAGTGATCCTCCTGCCTCAGCCTCCCAAGTGCTGGATCACAGGTATGGGCCACTATACCTGGCTCACTGCCTTTCCTTTTGAGGGTCATACCTTTGATTAGGGTTTGGGGAGGAACCAAATTATACAACTGGAAGCAGGTGTGGGGACAAATGCTTGTAATCCTAGCACTCCGGGGAGGCTGTCGCAGGAGGATCTCAAATTTTTACTCAGACTGGGCTACTTAGCAATTTACAGACCCTGTTTCAAAATGAACAAATAAAAGCCTGGGTGTGATATAGCCCTGGCATGGCATCACAAAACAAAACAAAAACCCCACCAAAATGTAGGTTGGGGGTAGGTTTTTGGGGTGTGTGTAGGGTGCTGTGTATCTGGCAGCCTGGCACTCGGTAAATACCCATGGACTGTTGAGGGGTGACTCCTGGCTCCTGGGCCCTGTGTGGGACTGTTTCTGGGGTTTTGTTCCTTTTCCCAGAGGGCTGAGTGTGGGTAGCGTCCTGGGTGTGCGACGTGCGCAACGCAGTTCAGACAGCTGTCTCTAGCTGCTTGTAGGGTGACCGCCTCCCTGCCCACATTCCAGAGGGATTGGTCGGGGTGCCCTCGCCGTCCCCGCCTGCTCCAGCTGCCGGACCTCTGACCCGGGCCAGAGCCCACTCTCTCGGTCTTGGGCACCAGGCAGCAGCTGGCCCGGGGGACGGCGAGGCGGGGGAGGCGCTGGAATGCGTGCAGGGGTGAGAAGGGAGGAGACCCAGAGAGGGGGCGGAAGTGGGGGAGGGACGCCGGCCGGAGAAGGGACGAAAATAGAGGGGGATGGAGACGGAGACAGAAATAGAGGAGGCCTGAGAGTCTGGGGAAGACAGAAAGAGACGCGGGAGGCGGAGACAACCGGACGGGGGAGGGAGCCAGAGGCAGCTGGCCAGGCTCCGAGGGCCCCAGGTGACAGGCTCCTTCCCCCACCTGCTGCTCACCTGTGCCCAGTGACACCAGAGATGGCCAGCTCTCTGCCCTCCCGGGGCTGGGCCGCCGTGGGTGGAGCTGGACTCCTGGAAAGGGCCCCAACGCCGGTGAGGGGGCCTCCCCAGCCTCAGCTCGGTGAACGCCCGTTCCCAGGGCCCCGCAGAGGAGGGCGGGGTCCCACCAGGCCCCGTCCGGGCTCCCTTGGTTTCTGACCAGCTGCCTGGCTCCCCCTGGCTGCCCACACAAATCACCTCCTGGCTTTGGCATCTCCAAACATTGCAGCCAGCTCCAGGTGCCCTCCTGGCCACCCCCAGGAGACTGCAGCCTCTGGCAGAAAGCCCTGACCCCAGTGACCTTCCACCCTCCCATGGTCGTGCTGTCACCCTGAAGCATTGCCCACCTTCGAGGTCACCCTCTTGGCTGAAGTTGCGTGTCCTTCATGCCTTGGCAGGCACTGTTCTGCTTGGCCAGCTCGGCCCTTCCTCCCTTTTATTTTGCAATACTAGGTATTGAACTCAGTGCCTTTGCACTATTTTTTTTACTTTGAGGCAGGGTCTTAGACGAAGTTTCTAAGTTACCCAGACTTCACTCCAACTCGGAATTCTCCTCAGGCCCCCAGAGTGCTGGGATGACAGGCCTGCACCACCACGCACGGCTGCGTTCAACCTTCCACCCCTTTCCCAGCCTCCAACCCTGCCAGTCTTTGCCAACCGCCTCCCTGTGAGCTGTAACTTCAGCCATGAAAACCACAGTCCTACCTTCGCTGCCTCCAACTCCCACAAATCTCCTGCTCCTGCCAAGTGCCCAGCCGCCTCTGGATATTCTGATCTCTGCGACGCCTCCCCCCCCCCCTCATCATCCCTCTGGAGTCTTGCGGGACAGTCTTTTCATCCCGTCTTTTCCCCCACTAACTTGATTTCTCTGCTGCTCCCCAAATGCACCCCCTTTCATTTTTTCAGGCCGTGCCCCCTATTTGCAGGACCCTGTCTTCCTACACCTGGTAAACTCGTATTTCTCTGGCAAAACCTCAGCCCCAAAGTCCCTTTTCCAGGTGTTCTCCCCTCCTTGACCCAGGGAGCTGCAAGAGGGGTGGGCAGGGGTCAGGCACGCGCGAGGAGGGGGTGCGGCAGGAAATGCCTGGGCGTAACAAAGTGCACGTGAGCGCGCCCGTGCCGGGGGTCCACGTGCGGCGCCCCCAGGTACACCCCCTCTTCCGTCCAAGCCCCGCCGCAACCGTCAGGCCTTTGCTGCGTCTCCCGCCCCCAAGCTTGCAGACGCGCGAGGAGACTGAAGAGGCCCCAGCGCCTCTACACTTGCGCTTGCGCACTCGTCCTAGCCAGGCTGAAGTCCCGCCTACAGTTGGCCTCCTTGCGATTCTATTGGTGCTTACAGATAAGCAAACGGCTCATCCACCAATGAGACGTCCCCTTGGATGGGCGTGGCCGGGCTCCCGACGTGCAGACGGGGGCGAAGGGACGCCCTCTCTGCGCTGACGTCAGGCTCCTTTCGCGGCGCGTTTCCCTGGAAACCGCGTTTCCATCTCCGCTGGTTTCCGGGGGCCCGCCGCCTCCCATTCAGCTTTTTCTCAATGAGGGGGGTTGATGAAGAAATGGTGCAAGGACAATCCCACTCCCTGCGATCCCAGCAGCCTCTTGGCTAGCCTGTGCCTCAGTGTACCTTTCCGTGCCTCTGGCTCAACACGTGGCCTCCACCTACTCCGCCTGTGAGACTCCCAGGACAGGTGTGGGCCGGTCGTATGGATGCGCAGGCTGTAGAGAGAGGACTGAGAGTGGGGCTCGCTGTGTCCTTCTAGGACCCCCGGGCCAGGCCATGACCGATCCGACACCCCCAGCCTTTGTATTCCTCAGCCTCCCCCGCACAGTCCCGGTCTGATCTCCCACCCCATCCCGCGCGTTTCCCCAGTCCCGAGCCCGTCCTTGAACCCCGGGGACTCCCAGGCTCGAGTGGGGGCTGTGGACAGCAAGGTATCTGTTCCGGGCCTGCACTGTGATTCAGCAGGCGCTTCTATCACATCCTCCTTCCTCTTCCCCACCCCGCCCTGGACTCAAGGAGGTGGTGACTGAGGTCAGGGATCGCTCAGCCTTGACCCGGGGGCGGGGACTGCGGGTTTCACCTGAACCTCTCTCCCCACTCCCAAGAGTCTCCAACCGGAGGGGCCATTTGCGCCCACGACCTTGAGGCCTGACCAGGCATCCGCCTTCCTCCCGTGGTCGCCTTCCTCCCGTGGTCGTGGGATGATTTGAGGATGACTGGGCGGTGGGAGGGGCAGAAGGCCCTCAGGAAGATGTCCCAGACCATCCCTCAAAGGGAACTGCCCCTTTCCTCTGACGTCCCTTGGGGGGCTACTAAGGAAGGCCGAGGCTTGAACCATTAGGAATCAGCTGAGGGTGTGTATGGGGTCACATAGACACCCTAATCCTCCAGGCAAGTGGTATTTCTGAGACTTGGTTTTCCTGTCTATGAAGTGGGAGTATAATTACTTTTCTTAGGTTGCATTGCTTGTTAAATGAAGAAATACACTTAAGAGGAGATTAAGTAGTGGGATGATTGTTCTGTGTGCCCACTGAACTCCACTGAAGGTGGGGTCCCCTAGAGAGGACCCCGGCTGGGCCCTTAGAGAGCCCCAGGCTGGCAGGGCTGGGGTCCCCAGATAGACCAGGGACTTGGGAGAGGAGGAAGACAAGCGTTTCCATAGGGAAGGGGTGGGGCAAAGACCTGGAGGTTGTGTGTGGTGAATTTAAGGGCTGGAATGTAGCATGAGGGTGTGGCCAGAGGCACCCAGAGGTCATTGTGGCTGGGTGAGGCTGGAGGGCCTCAAGGTCACCCTGAGGCCTTGGGCCGGACCTCAGGAGGTCTGCGCTCCTGGGGCCTAAGCTGGTAGTTGGCCCTGTGATAAAACTGAGACTCCAGGAAGAACAACTTTGGGAGTGTTTCACAGGGCTGGGGGCACCTCCTACTCTTGTGACATAAAAGCAAAGGACCAGGTCTCCCCGGATATTGACTTCCAAGTTCCCATCCCCACAGCCCACATCAGAGCCGGGAATGGAAAGCGGGTGCGGGTGGGTCCTGCCCAGGCTGTGCAACAAGAGGGCAGACCCACACCCCACACCCTGAGGGCTTCCGGCCTCCAGTGCCAGGAAGTGGGCGCCCCACCCTCCTCCCTCCACCCCTGCAGCTTCCTGCCCACCCCCAACCAGAGAGGGGGCGTGAGAAGCCCTAGAGACCTGGCCACTGCCCCCCTCCTTACACCCCAGGCCATAGTGGCCGAGACAACCCCCTCCCAGGGCAGAGCAGGCGACACACTTGTGTTTTATTTTGTTTATTACTGGAAATCAAGATGTGTGTAGGGCTTTTTTTTTTTTTTTCAATTTTCATACAGCATACTCGCGCGGTGCCAGGACCCCCACAGCCCGACCCGGGAGGGCAGTGTGTAATGCTTTCTTGGGGGTCCCTGAGAGGGAGGGTAGAGAACTTCTGGCCGGTTCTGTTTGGGGTCTCCACCCTCAGAACCGCGGAGGCACAGGCATTATTTAAAAATCGTTAAAAAACAGAACAGAACACACATTTAAATAGGTATACAAGACGGTTCTTCAAAAAACAAATGCACCCCCCTTTTTTTCTTTTTTTTTTTTTTTTTTGGAAAAAAACCCAAAAAAACAAAAAATAAAAAAACCAAATCCTTGACCTCTACCATCTGGGACCCTCCCTACCCTCCCACCCTCCACAAAAAATTTTACAACTACAGTTAACACATGATGTTCACTTCTGAAACCATTTAACTTTAAACACAGGACGAGGGCAGGAAGGACTTGGGGCTCACCTACAAGAACAAAGGGAGAGAGGGCCACAGGTGGGGCCGGGTAAGACTGACAGGTGGGGGTGGGCGAGGCCCGAACTTCCCATCAAAAAAAAAAGGGTGGCCGGAGATTTAGCTCAGTGGTTCTGGCGCCTGCCGCGCAAGGTTCCGAGTTTGATCCCCAGCACCAAAAAAAAGTGAATGGAGGAAAAAAAATGAACTCCACCCCCACTGAAAAGGCCCCAGTAAGGGGATCTCTCCCTCTGTCCCTGGGGCCCAAGATCCCCCGGGGCTTGGGCACTGAGTGGGGAGGGTCCTAAATAAGACCAGCAGCGGACCCCCAGGGGGGCTTAATGCTACACAGCAGCCCCTTGGGGCGTTCACAGCTCAGCACCCCCCTCCCCATCTGGCTCTGGAGAATCCCCAGACAGTCCACACCCCATATCCCTCAGGCTGGGCTGGAAGGAGGAAGGGGTGGGGGGGGGCAACTCCCCAGGCCCCTACCATTTCTCTCCCTGGTTTTCAAGCCATTCCCAACCAATATTGGCTCAGTCAGAAAGTTAAGTCTATAAATAGTCCCCAAACTCAGGGAAGAGGTCAGGGAAATGGGGTGCAAGGGGCAGAGGGAGTGGAGAAAAAGGGCACAGTTGTGGCCGGCTGACTGGAGAGGTTGGGCGCGGGCTGGTCCCTGTTTCCATTTTTGGCAGGAAAAGGTCCCCAGGCCCCTTGCCTGTGCCCAAGGCAGCCCCCCTCCCCAAGCCCTGGGCCAGACTGCTGAACAGGGCTTCACAAGGAATAAAAAAAAGAGAGACCAAGAAAAGGACAGATGTGGAAAACAGTCCCCTCCTGTGGCTTCACTCCCGGTGACATTCGGGTCCTGCTGGCCCGGGGTGGAGGCCAGAGCCTGCAGTAGGAGGGTGGGATGGAGTTTTCTCTCCGAAGCCCCCTCCCCTCATCTGTAAAGTGCATAATGAGGCATCTACATTTTTGACTTAAAACCTGAATGGGAGGGGGGAGGCAGAGGGCGGGAGGGGCGAGGGCAGAGCGGAAGAGGGGCAGGGGCGGCTTCCTGGCCTCCTTCCTCCTCCTGCCTGCCATCTGGACAGCCTGCTACATATTGGAGCTGGGGAAGGTGGGAGGGAAGGACCTAGCATCGCTGGCAGAGACGAAGGGGTGGGAGGGGGACGCAGGAGGTACCACCACGATAAAAATTTTAAAAAGAAAAAGGCTGGTGGGTGGGTCAGGAGGGAGGTGACCACCTCCCCTCCAGAGCTGGGCCGTGGCACCGGGCCGTGTGCGATGTCTGGGTGGCAGTGGCAACCCAGCTCGGTGCATGTCCACCCTGAAGCTTCAGCAAGGGCGAGTGTGCCGGATCCTAAGCCACCACGAACTCAGACTGGAGGTCAGGGTTCACTTCTGGCTTCCAAACTGAGTCCTCGAAGTCAAGGCCCAGGCCGGAGGCCTCACTGGGGCTGCTGCCTCCCCCGCTGCTACTGCTGTCGCTGCGGCCAGCCTTGCGGCTGGGTGGCCAGTGGTAGGGGCCTCGGGCGTCCCGCCGGGCCTTCCTGCGCAGGCGCTTCTGCTGCAGTAAGAGCTGAAGTCGCTCCACCTTGCAGCGCGTGGCCCTGTTCTCGGTCTGACGCAGCCGGTCCCCTGCAAAGGAGGAGACAATGACTCGTGATTCCCCAGGGCCTCCACTGGGAGAGACCTGAGCCCTGGGAAACAGGAGAGGACCTCTTCCCCAGCAAGCATCTCCATCTTCCGAGGTCACCCTTGGGTGGATTATTAATACTCATTTCTTGTCCTATTCTGTAGTACAGAGTATTGACCCTGACCTTTGAATTGCGTTATCTCCCAGCCCTTTTTTAATTTTGAGATAGGGTCTTGCTAATTGCTCAGGCTGGGCTTCAAACTTGCAATCCTCCTGTCTCAGCTTCCTCAACTGCTGGGATGAATCACAAGCATGGGCTACCACGCTTGGCTTCCATGAATTGCATTTTTTTGAAACGGAGTCTACATACTTCAGTTTGGCCTTGAACACTCAGCCATCATACCTCAGCCTCCCCAGAGCTGAGATTATAGGCATGTGTCACCCCACCTGGCTTCATTGTATTTCTTTATTCACTGGGCTGTGAACTATGGAGGGTGGGGTAGGGTGGATCCACCTTATCCTTTTCAGAGTCCTACAAGGGATATGCCCCAAGAAAGCCCCAGGACCTGGGCCTCAGTTTCCTGCTTTTATGAGCCAGGCAATGGAGGTTGTAGTGTTGAATGGCTGGGGATGCCTGTTAGCCAAACAGTGACCAGTGTCCCACTAGCCTCTGGGTGGGGAGGGTAACTAGGGAAATGCTGGGGAGGCTTCCTTAGTCTCCCAAGTCCTCATGATGCCGGGGGACCCTGCCAGCTCTGCCTCTCCTGCCAGAACTGACTTGGTCATTCATGGAGGTGCCCAATGCCATCTGGAGATGGTCCCTGGGGGAGGCAAAGAGGAAGTGGGGCTGGAGCCCCCTCAGGAGCTCACAAGGATACTTTGTGACCAGACACACACATGCCTCCTTCTCTCCCAGCCTGTGCCTTTTGGGGGGAGCCACAGCTGCCATTCCCCAGTGGGTCAGCTGCTTTGATGCCCACATTGCACACAGAGAAGCCTTGAGGAGACAGGCGGATGGGTGGGGAAAAGGGATCCTGGAGGAAGGCCACTCACCAGGGGGCTTGCACATGCGTATCTGGCTCTGGCCTTGCAGCAGGGAGGCCGGGGGTGCGGCCGCTAGCTTCTCGCAGGAGGTAGTTTTGGGGGTGAAGTCGGGGGCTGGTGAGGCGGGTGAGCACTGGGCGTGGCAGCGGAGCTGGGTCAGAGAGGGGGGCATGCCCTGGTAGTGCCTCGTGGCGCTCAGGAGGTCATTGAGGATCTGGAGGATCGTGCCAATGTCTCGGCGTGGCCGCCCGCTACTGTCCTGACAGTTTGGGTGCAGCGTGCCTGTGGGCAGAGGGGATGAGAGCTTGAGGACAGCCCATCCAGGGGAGCAGGTATAGAGCAGAGCAGGCACCAGGAGTCAGAAGTGTACACAGTCTGGCAGAGTGGTGCAGGTGGGACCCCCAGGGCGGGACACACACACGCAAACAGGTCAACACAGAGCCAAGTGTGCACAGGGTTACAGGATAGGTAGGATCATTCCTGGACTGTGACACCTACCAGAGAAGGTCCCTGAGAAGACCCCTGGGGCATGGTTTACGAAGCTCTCGATGACAGCGCCGGGTTTTCGGGAGCGGGGACTAGGGCTGTTCCCAGGGGTAGAAGGGGTGCTGGCTCCGGGGCTGACGCTGCTGCTGGCAGGGGGGGAGCAATCCACCTGCTAAAGAGGGGAGCTTGTGAGAGCTGGATTCAGGGTCAGGGTCTAGGAATGACCCCCAGTCCAGGGTCTAGCCTAGGGCCTAGAGATAACCTCTAAGCCTAGGATCAGGGTTATCACCCATCAGCCCAAGGACCAGAAATGACCGGGAGTAAATGCACCGCCCACCCTGCTGGCAATTTATGAATTCCCTTGTGCAGGGTCACAGGATAACCCACAAACCCAGGGTGAGGGCTGACCCATTGGTGCAAGGTCCACAGATAAACTCTCAGCCCTGATTCAGGGGACAGCACTTGATACAAGGCACATATCTGGGGCACAGTGCCCCACCCCTCTCAAAGGCTGCCGCCTCTGCTTTCAGGACAAACCTTGCCCATTCTTACCTCAGGGCAGGTGGTGGAGGCTGCGTGGGATCGGAAGGAGCCAGCTGTGACAGGTGAGGCAGATGTGGGAGAAGGGCTGGCGGGCACTGGGGGGATGCGGGCAGCACTGGACACTGGCCGGCAGGGTGAGGACATGGGAGTGGCTATGCTGGAGTCTCCTCGGGTGGCAGTGGCCGCAGCAGCTGCAGCAGCCAGTACATGGCGGTGCTGTAGTGGGGCGTGCTGGGCTGCAAGCTGCAGCTGCACGAACATCATGTGGTCCCCGACCCGCAGAGCCAGGGTCAACGGTGAGCGGCCAGACAAGAAGTCACTGACCTGCAGAGAGAGTGGCCCTTCAGCGAGGGGTTCCATCTGTGGTGCCCCCTGCCCGGCCCGGCCCAGCTTTCCCGCATTGTGTGACCTGGGGCCTCTCGCCGCCCCTCTCTGGGCTCTGGGGTCCCTGTCGGTGCCACGGATGCTTAAATAAAATGAATCTGTATTTCCGGAAGCCTTCTCCGCCAGCCCGGCCTGGCCCCGGCGCCGCTGGGGGCTGTGGGGGACAGAGGCGGGTCAGACGGGGAGGCCTGGCCCTCCCTGGCCGGTCACTGTCCTCAACTCTCACCTCACACAATTTCCCAACTCTCTTGGGTCCCCAAATTCTCTGCCTGTGAATATGGGGGGGGGGGAATCTAAAGCCCCCTCCCAGCTAAATCACCCAGACGCCAAGTGGGCGAAATTCCTGGACAAATTCTTCCACCCTAACCTTTGCTTTCTCAAGATAAATATTTATCTGTCCTGGGTGGGGCAGAGGCCAAGGGGGCGGCAACATGGCTTTGGAAAAGGGGCCCTGACCAGGTCCCAGGGGGCCATGTCTCCAGGGGCCTCAAGAGCTGGTACAAACCCTCAGACCTGCCCTTCTGCGTGGTGGGCGGGTTCCTGGCTTTAAATGACCCTGGCTGCACCGAGCTCCCCCCCTCCCCAGGGGGTGGGGTGGGGGCCTGGCCAGGGCCTTGTTCTCCCCAGGGGATGGGATGGGGGGGGGCGGAGGTTTCTGAGAAGTGACAGAGTAGATGACTCAGAGCCTACCGACCGCCTCCCAGGTCTCCCTCCCCTCTGCACTGGCAGCGGATGGCTGGTGTAACCTTCTGTTTGGGGCTATGGGGAGAGGGGCAAGCAGCAAAGAGGTGATCAGAGCTGTCCCACCCAAGCCCCAGTCTGCACAGCACCCCACACCCCTGAGATGCCCTCAAGGGAGAAGGCCGGGAAGCTTCTGAGAACAGCTACCCCTCTCTTCCACCCTGCAACTTCCTCCCTGGGGAGGGCCAATGGGCGGGCATGACTAGGTGCCAGGCGGGGAAGCAACCCTGGGGAGCACAGTCTCTCCGCCCAGCACACCCTCATCTCCCTCCTGACGCTGGTACCTGGGGAAGATGTAAACCAAACACACTCGGGGGGCCCCCTGCCAACTGTAGCCTCCACAGCTCAGGGAACTGTTCACTAGCCCCACAAAAATCACCTGTCCCCCCACCAGGATCCAGGGACCTCTCCCTCTCTCCCATACCCCAGCTCAGAACAGACCACCCAGTTCCCCCCAGCCCCCAGCGCTGCCTGGCAAGAGCAGGATGCTACACGCCGGCTGGCTGGGGAGGGGGTGAATGCCTTTTGCAGGAGGAAGAATAGAATGTGTGACCGGAGAAGCAGGTTTCCTGCGGCGGCCTGGCCTGGCCTGGCCGGGGAGGCCCGATAACCTGCCCACCCCTTCCTGGGGCGGGCAGCAGCCTGCTTCCCCCACCCTGGCAGCAGGCGGATTGCTGAGGCCTGTGTCACCCTTCTGGGAGGTGGCCAGGGCCCGCATCTGAGGAAGGCCCAGCCGCAGCCAAGAAAATGAGAAGAAAAGGAGGAGGAGAAGGGAAAAAAAAGGCTTCAACAAAACCAAGAACCGGGTTAGGGCCAGCCCCAACCTCCCTCCTGGCAAGGCTTACTAAATATTTTCCTAACATCCTGTCCTGGCCTCCCTGGCCCTCAGGCTGGTTGCCCCCGCCCCTCCCATTTGCCCTCTCCCACTTTCAGGGCAGAGAACAAAGGCCAGAGAGAGGAGGAGAGGGGTGGTGGTGCAGGGACTCCCCCCCCACAGTGGGGTCACAGGAGGAGGAAAGCGTGTCACCGTGGCCAGTCCCTCCTCCCAACCAAGAGCAGAAATCCAAAAAAGAGAAACTCTAGATGTCAGTTTGGGGAAGTTAGCTTTTTTTGAGGAGAGGGGAGCTCTATGGTGGGGGGTGTGAGTGGTGGGCTGGGGAGCAGCCCCCGCCCCCGTGCGCACTCCCATTCCTGGGCCAAGGTCACCCATAGGCAGGCAGGCAGGCTTCTGAACGCTGGGTCCCCCTCCCCCTCCATGGCAGCCGTGGGAGAGAGGCCTCAAGGTCAGGTGGGGGGGGTGGAAGAGGAAGCCCAGTGACCAGGCCAAGCTGGCACCACGGTGGGGCACAAGTCCCCTCCCCTCCTCAAGCACCCCATGCCCTCCTGCGTGTCTGGAGGCACAGTGTGTACGCCCCCCCAGGGGGCTGCCCCGTAGGGTCCCAGGTGGGCCACTTGCCTGCATTTGGTTGCAGGTTAGAAGCAGTGGTTGGGGCTTACCTGGGTCTCTGTCAAACTCTCAAGGGCTTGCATGACAGACTGCTCCGGCCTTGAGGCCTGGGACTACAAAGAGAGGAAGAAGGCTCCTGAGTGGGGGGTGGGGTGTCCATGCATGGGAGGGTCGCGCGGGTGACCGACAATGGCCTGGGAGGGAGCAGGCTTTGCCTGCCCCTGCATGTGGGACTTCCTGGGACCTCCGGGGTACTCCACCCCACAGCAGCCATTTACCATGAGGCCCGCTTCCACGGTGGGCACCAACGTCAGCTTACTGCCATCCCCCACGCCGAACTCCAGCAGCTTCCCCGAACTGAGCCGGCTGGGGGCAGGAAGGAAGAGGGTGAGCCGCATAGACAACACAGGGACGCGGAAGCGGAGGCCGCGGGGGGGGGGGTGCGTGCGGGAGGGGGAAGAGACAGGAGTCCTTCCCACCCCCTCCTTTCCCGGATTCCAGATCCTATGCCCTGTGTGGGGGAGGCTGCTTGGCCCTGGAAGCCCCCATTCTCACAGCTCAGACCTCCTGTCCAAGATCCAACTCCAGACTTGGGCACCCCCTTCTGCATTTCAACAAGGCACTTTGTTTTTTGGCTCACAGGCCCCCCGCGTGCCCTGTGGTTTCCTTCCCTTCGCCCCCCAGGCCAGCCCCTGTTTGTAATTCCCCAACTCCTGCCCTGGCTAGCCTTTGTGGTCGCCTCAGGGCTTCGGGCCTTGGAGAGGCCTTGGGGGGGGGGGAGGCTGTGCCGGGCCGGGCTCCCCCTCCTTCCTCTTTGGCGCAGGCAGCGGTCGCAGCCGCTCAGACAAAGGAGACCCTCCCCCTCCCGCTCCTCCCCCACCAGGGCCCCTCCGCTGGGGATGGACACTGAGTGTCCCTAGAGGCCCGCAGGGGGAGGACTCCCCGGCCTGGAGGCGATTTTAATAGCAGGGGGGAGGGGAGGCAATGGGGAGCGCTCGGTGGCGAGAACAAAGCGGGGCAGAGAAACGCAAGTGGGGGGGGAAGACAGCCAGACGCAGAGGGGGCCGCCGAGCAGATGCGGAAGCAAGCGAGGACCCGGGCAGAGGAAGCGGCTATGGCCCCCCCACCCCCGCAGTCAAGACCCCCGTGCACCCTAGGGTGCCTGCCTTTGCCCCCACCCTGAGAAGGGGAGCGGTGGAACCCGCCCCCGCCTTTGTGCGGCGACCCCGGGCGGGGGAAGGGGGTCGAGGCAGGCAAGGCCGAGCAGAGGGCGCCCGAGAGCGCGCGGCGCCCCCCCCCCGTCTCGCCGCCCCCCCTGCTTCCCCGCGCGGCGCGCTCTTTGTTCCCGCCCGGGGGCAGGGGCCCGAGGGGGCGGCCCGGCGCGGGGGTGGGGGGAGCGCAAGAGGTCGGGGGCGGCGCGCGGTACCTACGTGTCTTTGTGGAGCAGCGCCAGGCGCTCCTTGGGCACTTTGAGGCGCTGGGACAGCCGCTTGCGCAGCCCCTCCACCGTCTCGTCGGGCGGCACCGACAGGTCGTAGCGGGTCCCGGTGGTGCTGTGGATGGCTAGGCTTATGGGCGCCGTCTCGGCCGCTGGGCCCAGTTCGCAGGCGCCGCCCGGGGCCCCGCGCCTGCAGCTCCGGGCCCCGCCGGGCTGCGGCTCCATCCCCGGCACGCGCTGGGGGGCTGGGGTCCGCGGGGCGCCACCAATTCTTGCCGCGCCTTCTGAGGCCGGGACTCCCCCAAACTGGGGTCCTCCTTCTAGGCGCTTGGAGATGGGGGCAGCCTGCGGGCCCCTGGAGAAGGTCCTAGTGGTGGAAGGCTAATCGCAAATAAAAGAATCCCACGGGTCCTCCGGGGTCGCGTCGGCTCCTCGGGGCTTGCTCTGGGGTGGGGTCTGATCTCGAGGCTCCTTCACAGCCCGCAGGCGACGCGGGGAGGGTCCCGAGAAGGGGGTGCCCTGGTACGACACGCTCGGTGCCACTGCCTCTCGGGTCGCGCTACCCTGCGCGTCCCCTCCCTTAGCAACAGCCGCCGCAGCCGCCGCTCTCAGGATCTGGGGGTGAAAGTAACAAGAAAAAAAAGTTATAATGTATCAACGTTCCAAGGGGCGGGGCCGCCGCCCCCTCCCATTCACTACTTACTCCGCTGGCCCCGCAACGACCAATAGGTGGGCACTGAACGCCCAGTCGGCCGCGATTCCTGGCCAATGGGAGCGGCCGCGGCGCTGCCCCACGTGGCAGTGTGGCCTGCCCTTAGCCCCACCCCTACCGCCAGGACGCCCAATGGAAGCGCAGCTAGGGCGGGGCTGGCACCGCTCCGGGCCCTCCTCCGCGCCCCCGCCCGCGCCTGCAGCCATTCATAAGGCTGGGAGCTCGCAACAAAGGGCGGGCGGGCCCTGAGGGGCGCGGGACCCCCGGCTCCAGGACAGGCCTCCACCCCCATGGGCCCCCAAGGGAGCGGCCTGGGTGTGAGGAGGGGGCGCGGGCCATTGTTCCCGGCGCCAGAAAGGACAGGAAGTCGTGGGGCCTCCCCACCGCGTCCGTCCGGGAAACAACTTTCGGCGGAAACGGGAGCGTGAACCCTGCGCCTCGTGGCCGAGCGGTACCAGGGGGACGGGCCAGCCGGTAGCCTGCCTCCGCCCCCCCCCTCCCCCGTGGGTGGGTGTGGAGGCCTGGGCAGGGCGTGAGGCCATGGGCAGGGTGCTGCACCTAGGTGACGTGGCCAAGGCCAGGCGCGCCCCTCCCGAGCCGGTGCCACCTCGCGACCCTGCCCCCCCAGTTCCCCCAGGGCCGGGCCCGTTTCCCGAGCCGTGACGTGACGCGGCGTCCCCGGCTGCGTCCGCGCGCGCCTCTCTGGGCCACGGTGAGTCAGCAGCGCCGGCGCGCCCTCTGCGGGCCGCGCCCGGGACGCTGCCCGCTGCCCGCAGTCCCGAGGAAGGGGCCCGTGCTGGGGGGCCAGGGGAAGAGGTCAAGGGGTTGAGGGCCTGGAACGAACCCTGCTCGGGAACTGAACACTTCTCTTGGGGAGACTAGCATAGTCTCCAGCCGGAAAAACCGAGACGAACCGGTAACTAGTTCAAGGTCACTGGTGGGAAAGGGGAGTGCCCAAGGGGCGGGGCGGGGGTTGTGGTCTCCAGGGCGGTGCCGCAGTACGGAGCGCCTCCCACCAAGCAGCCCAGGGGTCTTCCCAGCCCGAGGCACCCCAACTCTTGTTTGCCCCAAGAACAAAGAAAAGTGGGGCAGCGCAAAGTCTACAGAGTGGGGAGCTCGCTCCGCCCCCCAAGTCCTGCCCCCCACTCACCAGGTACGGCGGGTCCTGGGTCCCCACAGTCCGGAGCGAGCCCGTGTGCAGATGCAGGCGTGAGGTAGCCTGACCGGTCTGGGGCAGAGCGAGCGGCCCCGAGCCTTTATCCGCGCCGCCCTCGGGGTGGAGTTTGGGCAGGCGGGGAGGGGGGTGCCGGGCAGGAGGTGACGCACTGGCCCCCGCCCCTGCCTGCTGCCCAGGGCCCCAGGACACAGTGGCCTGGGATACCTGGTCCCCAGACTTCTCTCCGTGTGTGTGTGTGTGGGGGGGTTGAATACCGCTGACCCAGGAGTCCTGCCTACCTCGTGGTGACCTCGGGCGCACCCATAGTCTTGAGTTTTGGGGTGCCAGGCCTCGATTCCTGCCCTTTTTTCCTGGATGTCCAGGCTCGGCGTTTCCACCTGGGGACGCCCACTTGGGGAAACGACAAGGGGGCCTGAGTCAGCGGCCGTCATCCAGGAAAACACGGAAGTCACCGGCCAGGCAGTGGTGTTCGGGCCAGCTGTTGCATCCCCTAAGGGTGACCTCAGAAGCCATTTCTTAAGTGATTAACTAGAAGCTAGCGTGTGTAGGGGCCAGCCAGTCGCCCCCAGCAGGCTCACTCACTCCGGGCCCGCAGGTGTGGGGCTATTGTCCTCACCAAAGGAATTCATGCACACAGCCACCCCTGCCTTTGGGTTGGGCCTGACCCACTCAGCCAGCATCTTTCTTCCTGAGTGGGGGCCTCCTAGGATGACCTTGGCTGGGGCAGGGTGGAGGGGGACCCAGGTCCTCTTCCACTACCTCCAGCCCAGTTATCTGCTTTCTTCCTTTATCTGGCCAGAGACCTCCATCGCCATCCCAGAGCTATTCCTTTCCGGGTCTACTCCCACTCCCACCCTGAAGCTCCATGCAGGCTCTGGCCCCCCAACCTACACCAGGTGCACCCAGACTCTCCTGTCCAGTAGGGCCAGGGGTAGGCCAGAGGACCTGGGGAGGAGGTCCCAGGGGATGGTGTTTGAGGGGTGACTCAGCTTGCCACACCAAGAACAGTGCTCCAGGAAGTGAAAACGGACTGGCCCCAGAGAGCTGTAGCAGCTCAAGGAAGGAGGCTGAACCGAAGGTGGGGGAGACAGGCTCAGATCAGGGAGTCGGAGGGGGGGCACAGGGACCTGCTGGGCTGCCTTGCTTCTGGAAGGCACAGGCATGGGAGAGGGATCTGAGGGCCCTGGAAGCCAACCCACCCAGCGTTGGGGGCCCTGTTTACCTCTGCTTCTCCTGGTAGGCAGGTGTCCCTGGGCTGGGGAGGGCCCTACCACCTGGACTCTGACCTCAGGTGACCAGAAGTGGAACCCTACTTTTGGTGAGCATGGTCACTCTGGGAGTGGTTGCCCCTGGAGAGATGCTTGCTATCTAAACAATAAAAGGTCTGTGGCACCTGCTCCCTGCCTTTTCTTCCCATCGTTAAACCCCCATCCTTGGGTGGTTCACCCCAGGTGTGAACAGAAGCCGCCAGCACCGTGTGGAACCCTTAGCTGTCCTGTCCCCACTCTGCTTCCTCCCCAAGGACTGGCCAGTGACTGCAGCCTGTCCCTGCAGCCTGACTCACATCTCCCCAGGGAGTGGACTCCTTGTCACCTGTGGAGTAGGGGTGGGTCCCTCCTTGTGGGGTGTGCTGGTCCCAGCCAGGGTTAGGAGGCTCAGTGACATCTCCCTCTGGGCTCAGCCAAGCCCAGCTACCTCATTTATAGCACCTATGGCATGGGGGATGGGAGGGGTGGGGGCTGCACTGGGGGGAAGAGGGGAGCTGCTCTCTGGCCCTCAGGGCCAAAGGAGCAGGGCCAGGATGAGGCCCAGGTTGGGCCTCCTGACCCTTCATGCTTTTCAGATAGGACACTCCATGGTGCGTCCCTGGAGGGTCCAGTATACTCACTGCCAGCCCTGGCATGTGGCTCTGGGGAGTCATTTGCACGGGGCCATGACACAAGAGTGGGCCGCCTATGTGCTGACACAGGCCCCAGAGTGGCCTCCCTGCCACCATCCCGGCTCCAGGGACATAGTCAGACAGTAGCCCTGACTGTACACTCACCCCCCTGGAATCCCCTCCCTGCCCCACTCTGTCATGGTGGGGGAGGGAAGAAAGACAGGGATCCCTGATGCCTCAGTGTCCCAGCCACCCCTACACTGTTGCAGAGAGGGTGGGGCAGTGCTGAAGCCACCCCCGCTCGGGGCCAGCTAGGGGCCTGGGTACCTACAGAGGGTGCTAGAGGTGCCAACAGCACTGGGGACTGGGCTGCCTGCCAGGGGAGGGCCACCCACAGGCTGGGCAGGGCTCAAGGAAGGGCCTCTGTGGGAGCAGGTGGGGCCCCTCTTCCCAGGCCTGCAGGGCAGGCTGGGGTGGTCAGAGTGTCAGGCCTGGACAGAAGACCTGGCAAACACCCCCCGGAGCCGTGCAGCAGCCTGGGCTTGACTCCCTTACCACCACTCCAGCCCTGGATGTGACTTTTGTCCTCCCCCACTGTAATCATGGTCAGCACCCTGTGCCCCACACACTGCTGCTAAGCCTCGGTTTACTGAGAGTGACCAGGACACGCAGTCAGAAGAGGTCCTGAGAGCCCGATTCAAAGGGCACAGGGAGTGCTCCAGGGGAGGCCAGGGAAGGTCCCAACAAAAACAGTACACACCAGTCGGGATTCCTTGTCTTTAATAGGGGAATAGGAGCCGGGGTAGCTCTTCTGTGGAGGTGGCTGGAGCAGGCAGGTCTCCAAGGCAGACTGCGCAGGGAAGTGGGTGGCTGTCGGGAGACCCGACCAGATGACAGGCCCCTGGTCAGCAAGCCTGAAAACCAGGTATAAATCACGTCGCGCTGCCCCCTGGTGGCCAATGGCAGAAGCACGGCTCCCAAGGTTTACAGACCACCCCCAAAAGGGGCGGGCCAGGGAGCTGGCTCCACCTACCCCTGGGACATCCCTGGCCTGGCCTGCTTCCCTGGCGATGAGGGGCACGCACCCGCCTACTCGAGGGCCTTCACCAGGGCCTCGTTGGCTTCGATTCGGATTTGGATCTCTGCTCGTGAGGCCTCATCCGCAGCCCCGGACAGTTCCGACTGCGCCTTCTCCAGATTTGCCCTGGCCGTCTGCAGGGGCAAGTACCGGGTGAAGGCTGAGCGAGATCCTCTTGCACTGAGCACCCTCCCCGGGAGCCAGGAAACTCTGGACTGCTCCTGCCAGTTTTGAGCCTCAGTCTCCCCACTGATACTCACCCCCAGGTCCAACATGTCCAGTGTCACTGCCTCTTCAGCCAGTAACTGTACGGAGGAGTCAGCGTTCACTGTGACAGATCCACTGCTCACTGTGGAGGGAGGGTAGGAACAGCTTGAGTCCTTGTCCATGCTGCCACCCCAGCCAAGTGCTCCTGGTGCCCAAGTCTGCAAAGCACCACCAGCCCAAGGAGACCCCACAGTACTGACTCTAGGGTCCAGCACACAGGGTGGGGGGAAGGGGCTGGAGAGGGACAAATACTTCAAGGGAGAACAGAACAGTGAAGGAGAAAAAGGCTGAGAACAACTACAGAGCCACCAAAGACAGCCCCTGGGCAACACAACCCCTCCCTTAGACTCACCAGTGGACGAGCTGAGCTTAGGTCAGGACAAAAAGACCGGACTAAGCTGGATTCAAATCCCCCTCCTTCTCATGCAAACTTTCTCAGACCTCACACACACACACACACACACACACAATGGGGATCAAACCTAGGGCCTGTGCACTGAGCTACGTCTCCACCTTTAAAAAAAATTTTTTTTCTGGTACTGGGGATCAAAATCAGGACCTTGCGCTTTCCAGGCAGGTGTGACACCACTGAGCTAAATCCCCGGCCCCTGCCTTTTTAAAATTATGAGACGGGTTTTGCTAAGTTACCCAGGCTGTGCTCAAACTTGCCATCTTCCTGTCTCAGCCTTTTGAGTAGCTGGGACGGCAGGTGCGCACCTCTGTGCCCAGCTCCTTAGCTCGACCATCTCTCCTAAGCATCTTGTCTCTCTTCCTAACGAGTCATACACACCCCACCCCTCCACTGCACACTGATTCACAGCAAGATGAATTGTTTCTGCCATTTCCTAGATGACCACGTGTCTGTGCCCAGCCCCGTCGGGTCAGGAGGCCCTCACTTAAGCCCACCAGACTAACCAAAGTACTTAGTAGTCGTGCCATCTTCAGCGTGGACCACAACCAGCCCTGGCCGTAGGACCTGTAGAGTGGGCACGTGGGATGCCAGGATGCCAAAGGCTCCAGTCAGTGTGGGGACGTCCACCTGCCGCACGTTGGCACGGTTGAAGAACACCTGGAGAGGGTAGCGTGGGGGACGCTGTTGCTGCTACCCAGTGCCATGGCCACTAGGGACTCAGTCTTTTTTGTGAATTGGGTCCAGGCAGGACTGTGTCCAGGTGGGGACAAACGCCGCCAGCGCTGGCTTTGGTTCGGGGACAGTTGTTGCCTCCACCGCTTATCTCCAAAATGGGAATACCAGCACAGGAGGCCACCCGAGCCACTCTCTAGAGACTCCAGCAAAGGCCATTTTAGCAGAAAAGGGAATACCCGAGAGTTTATCTAGAGAAGGGCCCTGGACAATGCAATGTATGGCCAGAGGCACGTCGGTTATAGGGATTGGGTTCCGGGGTGGAAGTCTGAGAGCCATTTCTCCGCTATCCCGCCCCGCCCCTCCCCTCCCCGAGCACAGCTGGGGTCCAGCGACCCCTTGGTTGGGGGAACCGCGCTGTCCGGGGAAGGCGTTCGGCCACGAGGGGATGGGAGCTCGGTTTCCGGGAGCCCAAGGTGCGGCGAAAAAATACTGCGATTCTGTGGGTTGGGGAGAAGGGGGCGCCTCGACCTCCGGACCATAGGGATGGAAGGGGCGGGGAAGGGGCCACCGAGGGCGGCTGACGACCTGAGGTAGGAACTCGCGCCCCGGGGCGGCGACGGCGCGGGGTCTGGACCTGTGTAGGGGAGGCGAAGGTGAAGGACATCTGGGCGGGACCGGCGGCGGGAGCCGGGGCAGAGGCAGCCTCGGCGTAGGCACGCGCCTGGCGCACGAGGTGGCCCAGGCCAAGACGGCGGAGCAGTGTGGCAGACAGCATGGAAGCGATGGTAGACGAACAACGGCGGCAGCAGACAACGGGCAACGGCGGGAGAAGTGGCCTGGAGGGCGAGGAGGACGACGTGCGGGGACTTCTGGGAGGAGCAGTCCCTTTGAGCGCGCACGCGTGCAGTACGACTCCGGCCGGGCCGCGCACAGTCGATGACGAGAACGCAGAGCCCCGCGCGAGAGCCATCTGGGAGTTGTAGTTTTCTTCGGACCCTCGCTAGGGTTGGAAATTCTTGCGGTGGACGATTACATTTTTCGGCAACTGTGGCCCTCGATGCTTGTGCGAAGAGGGGTCCACCCGAGCTCCATGGTTGTTTCAGGACGTTCACTGGATGCCAGGCGCTGCAGACATTTGTGAAGCAAAAACAGGGTACTCTAGGGTGGTGAAGAGAGCGCTTATTATTTGTCAATCATAAGCTGATCTGTAGTGTATTAAAAAGTGACAGGTCCCGGGCGGGGTGGCACACGCCTGTAATCCCAGCATTGGGAAAGCTGAGGCAAGAGGATCACTTCGAGTTCAAGACCATCCTGAACTACATACTGAGATCGTGTCTCCAAAAAAAAAAAAAAAAGTGATACGTGCGAAAATACACACGTAACACAAACTACGGGGTGGGGTGGGGTTGTAGTGAAAGTTGCAGGAGTACAAGCACGTGTCAGGAACGGCAGCCCAGGTAAGGCACAGCGCATGCAAGCACCCGGTGGGACAGGAAGGTTGCTGGGTGTCCGGTGCCTGGAGATGGGCTCGCCCAGCTCCACCGCCCCCAGCCCATGGGCCTTCGCCCCCGCGCCTCGCTGACGCAGGAGCGCATGCAAGGGCGGCTCCAGGGCCTCGCTGACGTTAACCGTGTCCCGCGCAGTCTCGCTCGCGGCCATGACGTCAACCGCCCCGCCCCCGCGCTCACGCAGGCTGGTGGGCGGGATTGGGCTGGCTGTCAGTCCCCTCCTCCTTGGGCTCCCGGAAAATGAAGGGTCAGGGCCGGCTGGGGGCTGGTGTCTCACACTGTGGAGGGACTGGGCTGAGGTGCAGAGGGCTGGACCCCAGGGTGCAGGTATGGTGGTCACACTGAGCGGGGGTGTCATACTGAGTTCCCGCCATGCTACAGTGAGGGAGACCCAGGGTCTAACACCCCGTGTGCCTCCCCACACCTAGAGTCTGTCCCCATACACACCAGGATCCAGTCATCTGCTGATCCATGTCACAGACCCCAGGCCAGCGCTGGGAGGGACACTCGGGACATCAGTCTTGATGATCTGGACCTTCTGCCCCAGGGAAGTTAAGCGCAGCGAGAAGCCCCATCCTTTCCCAGGTGCAAACATGGATGCCCCGCTCTGTGGGACTAGAGCCCCTGTATTCACCTGCCACTCCAAGGAGCAGGGAGGCCTAATGGGCTCCTCAAAAAAATATCAGGTAGGTATACCTGCAGTCTCCACTCTGGTGGCCCACTGGTGACAGCAGCACCATTGCTTAGGGCTCGAAACCTAAGAAGATCTCGGAACTCCACCCTGTCTGGCCTGTCCACCTATTCCTGCCTTTGTGGCCATCTCAGACCTGCACAGCCCCAGCCTTCTCCCCGCCTCACCTCAGGTGCCAGAGAGTCTTCTTTGGGAAAAGCTGAAGCCTGGGGGAGTCATTCCTAGGCTGGGAGCCGTACTTTGGTCTCCCTGCTTTGCTTTCTGCAAACACTTTGCTTTCTCAGCTTTCCCCATGTGGAGCCAGCATCCCTGATCCCTGCACGTTTATTTAATCACCTTGCTGTCCCTAAGCAGACACGTCCATTCCCTCCTGTGTGCTGGCCCTGTGCTCAGCCTGCGGACCCAGCCATTAAGAAGTTCTTATCCTGCCAGGTATGGTGGCTCATCCCTGCCATCCCAGAAATGTGGGAGGCTGAGACAGGAGGATCACAAGCTCCAGCTCAGCTTGGGCAATTTAGCAACTCAACCAAAAAAATGTTTTTTTGAGTCAGGATCTTTCTCTGTAATTCACGCTGGCCTTGAACTCACAGCAATCCTCCTGCCTCAGCCTCCAGAGTGCTGGGATTACAGGCATGTGCCCCCATGCCCCAGCAAGTCCTTAAAAAATAAAAGACTAGGGGGCTGGGGATTTAGCTCAGTGGTTCCGGTTCCATCTCCTGCTCTGCAAGTGCAAAGGCCGGAGTTCGATCCCTAGTACCAAAAAAAAAACCAAAAAGAAAAAAGAAAAAGTTCCTGTCCTTGGAATTCACAATGTAATGAGGCAAGACAACATAGAGGAGTAGAATGCCTGATGTAGGGCCACACAGATAGCAGAATAGGGGACCCAGGGTGTGGGTGGTGGAGTGCTATGAAACCAATGGTTTCTTGGGAAAATTGGGAGTAGAGTGAAGCATTCAAAGAGCACATGATGGGCAGACACATACAGGTACCAAGGTTCTGAGGTTGGCCTGAGTCTGAATTCTCAGTGTTAGAAGGGTGCTATTGTGAGGCCTGGCACACAGGCCCAGGGTAGCTGGGATGTGATCTGGACCAGGCTGGTGGTAGGCTGGTGGTCTAACCAATTAAAAGGATGAGTATATCTACTGCTGGGGGTGTAGTTCAGTCATAAGGCACAAGTTTAATGTGCCAGACTCCCAGCACCAAAAAGAAAAAAGGGGATAGGCTGTCTCTGTAAGCAGGGTTTCAGCTGGCATGACGCTCCATGAGGAGCAGGTCTCTGTGGGTGCAAGGTGGGCCCTGGGGGACACTCAGCAACACTCTGAATACTTGTGTTACCATCTCTCCTTTGCTGTACCTTGGAGGGAGGACAGGGGACAGGGGACTATGGCGGGCCCCTGACAGTGCCATAGGGGACCCACATGCATTAGGGAAACAGGTAGGGTTCATGTCCCCAGATCCCTTGGCCTGGACACCCTGCAGATCCCAGACTGGAGGGAACTGTGCACCCAGGGGATGAGTAAGATTGACTGTCGGTGCACCCTGGACTCCTTGGCCCAGTGCCTTGGGATACAGGGCAATTCCTGCACCCAAAGGAGGCCATGAGCCTCAGGGACCTGAGTTATGGGGAGTTACGCACCCTAGGCCCCGGGCGATGTATCCCTGGAGGCCAAGGACCTGGACTAGGTGAGTCGTGCAGCCTTGCAGGGGGTGGGGACCCGGGCGCCGCGGGAGGGGGCGCCCGGGAGCTCAGGCTCCGCCCCCGCCCCCGCCGGAAGAGAAGGGGAGGCGGTGGCCAGCGCGGAGCTAGCCAGACGGGGCGGCGAGAGCGGCGGGGGCGGCCGGCTGGGCACCGGGCGGCACCGGGCGCACCGAGCGGGAGCGCCGCCAACGCGGTCACGTGTGCGGCCCCTCCTCTCGCGCCGGCCTCCCCCGCGCGCGCCGCTCTCTCCATTCATAAATTCTCCGCCTGCTCCGCTGCCGCCGGGTGCCTGAGCCAGCCGGGGAGTGCCGCGCAGCCGCCGCCCGCCCTCCGCCCGCTGCCCATGGGCCGCGCGCGTCCCGGCGGTGAGGTAGGCGCGGCGGGCCCGGGGCGCACGGGGCGGACGGAGGGGGAGCGGGCGGGTAGCGCGCGTGACCCGGGATGGTGGCCGGCCCTGGGGCGTGCCCTGGCCCCAGCCCCCTGGCCCTGCCCCGCGCGTTGCGAGGTAGGATGTGGAGGAGCCAGGCGGGCCCGAGAGCGGCCTGCGTCGCTTTGCACTCCGCCCGGTGGTCCAGCGACCTGGCAAAGAAACCTCTCGCCCGCGCCCTCCCCCGCCTCAGTTTCTCCAGGTTAAATTGGGCAAGGGCGACAGCGCCTCGACCTCCTGCCTTAGCGCAGTAGCCAAAGGAGTCGGCTCGAGGTCGCAGGGAGCCTCCCACGGGCAGTCCCGCGTCGTCCCCCCCCCCCCCCCACCCGCCCCAGCCCACCTCTCGTTCTCTCTCCATTCATCTTCCCGGTCTCCTCCCGTCATCATGCCTGTGCCGCTGCCCCACCCCCTTCAGCTTGAACTTGTTTCCCGACCTACATCTGGGGCCCCCTGTCTCCCAAACCGGGGAGTCCCAGCCAGCCTCTGACCCGGAGCGCTGAGGACACCGGGGCGCCCTGCGCACCTTCCCCTTCTCAGGGCCACAGTTTCACACACCGTCCAGGGGCTCGAAGCCTGAAAAGGGCTGGCTAGTGATACTGGAGCTTGTGCGCTCCTCTTTAGTGGGGAAAGGGGCTTGCGTGCGCGCTGTGCCGGCTCGATGCCGCTGACCAGAGCGGCCATACCCTTGCCCCCCCCTTCCCGTTCCGCCCTTCCCGCCCTGGGTAGGTCAGGTGCAGTTTGGAGGCACCCCCGCCCCCGCTACCGAGTACTGAGAGCCCCTTCCCCAGCCTCAGTTTCCCCCAAGCGCGAGGTAGCTGTGGAGGCCAGTCAGCTGGGCCTGGGCTGGTGCAGGCGCTCAGGTTGGGCACTGGCGGTCGGGCGCGCGGAGCAGCCATCTTGCAGCCGCCGCGGCTGGGGCGCCCCCGCAGGCGGCCTCCTCGCCCCCGCGCCCCCCTCCCCGCCATCCTCCCTCTGCCTGGCAACCCGCCCCCCAGCTCGCCCTGCGCACGGTCGCCATGGGAACCAGATTCTGGGGCAGAAGCAGATGCGCCTCTTTTGTCCTTTCCACTCCCACCAGCGTGGGTACTGAGGGACCTTCACCTCCTGAGTCGTGACTTGTGGGGAGGGGTTCCTGGGAGGGGTTCCTGGCGCGGCTGGGGCGAGTTCCTTTGCGTCCTATCTGCGGACAGAGACACCTGGCTGGGGCTGCCAATCCCCCTGTCTGAGGCACCATAAGGGCACCTGGGGTTTTGCCTGAGTGCTCCCCAGTCTCACGCTCCCCATTTCCCTAGGTGGGCTTTCCCTTTTCTGGACAGGGCTTCCCCCAGGCCCATACTACCTTGCTGGGCCAGCCACACTGGCCAGGGAGGCATTTGTGATCCACACACACACACACATACACACACACACACACACGTACACCTCTCTAGGGGTAAAGATGCCAAAACTGAGGTCCTCAGGGAGAAGCCCCCCCCCCGCGCGCCCGTTGCACAGTCTGCAGAGGACGGGGGCTGCTGCAGCACCCTGCCCCTCCTGTCCATGACTCACCGCCCTGTGTGGGCTCCTGCTTCCAGCAGGGATAAGAGGGGCTCATTTCCAGTAGCTCCGGTGAGGCTGGAGCTGAGCAGTCCGTTTTCCCCTCCCCCAGCCTTAAGATGCAGCCCACTGCCACGATGGCCACTGCAGCCACCACCACCGCCACAGTTGCCCTGACAACATCGTGGGACAATGCCACCGTCCGTCCCACGGTGGGTGACCGCGAGGGATGGGGTGTAGGAGTGCACCAGAAGTCAGGGCGGTGGGCAGGACCCTGACACTTTCTTCCCTGTACATGCCTGCAGGCTCAGCCTGATCCCATCCTGGACAACTATGTGCTGTTGGTCGTGGTGATGTCACTGTTCATTGGGGGCACACTGGTGGTGCTGTCGGGTGTCCTGCTCCTGTGTAAACGCTGCTGGGAAGTCCACCAGCGCTTCAACAGGTGCGCCTGCCCCCAAGGACCCTGACATGCAGCTCGCCTGGGTCATCAGTCCACTCACTGCTATCCCTTCCCTGGCACCCTAGGGCCATGGAAGAAACAGAGAAGACCACCACCACCTACCTGGACAATGGCGCCCACCCTGCCCAAGGTGAGGGGCCTGCTTGGCCCGACCACCCCATCCGTCCATCTGTCCACCTGCCTGCCGCCTGCCCCCTCAGGCCGCCTGACGGTCTGTGTCTGTCTGTCTCCCCCACCAGACTGGGCGCAGCTCGATTCCGACTCATCTCTGTTTGCTTAACGCCCAGGCGTAGGTGCGCACAGGCGCATGCTGAGCGAGTGAGTGTGTGAGCGGATGAGCGAGTGCCCGAGAGCCCGCCCCGCCTGCCCCAGCCCGCCCAGTCCGTCCGTCCATCCGTCCTTCCTTCCGTCCTGCGGTTACTCAACCCTGCACCCTCCCGGTCCCACCCCATTCCCATGGCCTGCCCAGGACAGAGCACGGCCCACCCGGGGCCCACCCTCTCTTGGCTCTCCTGGCAGACCCTGAGTTCCGGGGCGAGGACCCTGAGGGCCAAGATGTGGAGACCGAGCGCTTCCTGTCTACCAGTTCCACTGGCCGCCGGGTCTCCTTCAACGAGGCTGCCCTGTTTGAGCAGAGCCGGAAGGCTCAGGACAAGGGCCGAAGGTGAGGGTGTGTGGCTAGGAGGCTATGGTCCAGGGTGTCAGGGCTGCTCCTCTGTAGAGGAGGTTGGGCTTGAGGATAACGTTTCAGGACCCCACCCCTGGGCCCCGAGATGCACTGACCAGGACTCCTCCTGCAGGTATACCCTGACTGAGGGAGACTTCCACCACCTGAAGAACTCCCGCCTCACCCACCTGCACCTGCCACCCCTCAAGATCATCACTATCCACGAGTGTGACTTGGGTGAGGCCAGCTCAGCTGCCACACCCAACCCGGCCACCACCCCTAAGGACAGCCTGGCCATCTTCCAGGTGAGGGATGGTGGGAGGGCAGCTGGCTGGACCCCTGGGGCTGAGTGGGTTGAGGGCTGGGTCCCCCCTCACCCTCCCATGCTCTTTGACCTGTCACTGCTTCCTCCCCTGCCTGGCTCTGTCCCACAGCCCCCGGGGAAGGCCCTCACCGGCCGCTCTGTGGGCCCCAGCTCCGCCCTGCCAGGTGACCCCTACAACTCTGCTGCTGGCGCCTCTGACTTTGCAGAAATCAGCCCCTCAGCCTCCAGCGACTCTGGGGAAAGTGCTTCGGTAAGGACCTCCCTCTCTTCTCCCTGGGGTGTCCAGAGAACTGGGGCTGTTTCTCGTGTGCCCCCACCCCAAGAAAGATCCTCACCCTGTGGCTTTGTGCCTGGCCTTTACAGGCCTAAGGGACATGGCACACCCCCCCCCACACAAGGGGACCTCAGGCTTCCTCTGTGTGGTTCTGGGTGACTGCAGGGGACACAGCCAGCACCTACCCTGAGTCCCAGCCCCTCACCCTTGGGAACTTTATCCCTGAACTCTTCTGCACAGGGACTGGCAAGGTGTCAGAGGGAGAAGCCCCTCCCACTCCTGCTCTGAGCAGGTTCATCCAGGTGGGGGTGTGGGTACTACCTCCTGGTGCCCAGCTAGGGCTGGCACTTGGGGCTGGGGAGGGGACTGCCTGCCTGAGAATGCTCCCTGTCTTCTCTCAGTTGGATACAGGTGCCAGGAGTGCCAAGGCTGGTGGACCCGGGACCTCGGCAGGGCCTGGGGAGGTGGGGGCAGGCTCCGGGCCAGGCACTGTCCTGCAGTTCTTCACCCGCCTGCGCCGCCATGCCAGCCTGGATGGGGCCAGCCCCTACTTCAAGGTCAAGAAATGGAAGCTGGAGCCCAGCCAGCGGGCATCCAGTCTGGACACAAGAGGTCAGTTGCCACCCCCATGGGCAGCAAGGCCCTGGCAGGGTAACTGCCCTAAGCTGGCCAAAAAGGCTGTCAGGGGTCCCTGTATCCCTGGTGTGCCCCAGCTAGATGCCCTCTGGGTGCATTTTGTTCCATCTGGCAATGACTTTCCCTTGTCTCCTCCTAGGGTGACCTTAGCCACCTTGTCTGTTTGACTGTCTGAGCTTTGGTTTTTCTGGTAGAGACTCGGGGAGAAGGACTGGGGAAACCAGTGTCTTCTGTAAGGACTGGACAGTGATGTTTTTGGACTTTGCGGCCAATCTCCTTGCAGCTCCTTCTTTGGTGCTGCTCTTGTAGCTAGAATGCAGCCAGAGATGGATGTAAATGAATGAGCATGGTTGTGTGCCAATAAGACTTTATTCAGAGACAGGTTGGGGGCCATTTTGGCTGCTAGGCAGTGGCCTGCTAACCCTGGGTACAGGGTTTCCTCATCCTGAACCCAGGGCAGGACCAAGTGTGCATGGGGATGGGGAAAGCAGGCACTGTCCTGCTTTCGACCTCAGTGAATAGCAGCAGCTCAGAGAGACTGGGGCTGGTTGGGCCTGCTGTCCTGTAGAGGCCATGGATCCTGAGATGGGGAAGCTGTCGTCTGGGTGGAGCACAAGCCCCACATTTTCAGATGGAGCCCTGATTCCTGGTGGTGATTACAGTCACTGGCAGTTGCAGAGGCCCCAAACCTGTTTGCCAGGTGTGGCTGCCCTGCCCACCCCACGGTTTGCCCACTGCCTGCTCCCTTGGAGGAAGCTTTAGGTGGGGGCAGGGCACCCCTAGAACTCCTTGGGCCAGGGTGCAGCCTGCAGGAGAGGGTACCTCCCTCACTCACCTTGGCTCCCACCAGCCTGGCCCTGACTCTCCCACGCCTTCCCAGCTGTGGCTGCTACTGGGTGCCTTTGCTCCAGCCCACGCCTGTCTGGCCAGGGCTCCTCTGGGCACTACTTCTAACCAAGGCCTTTGTCCCCCAGTACTAGGGATATGAACCCAGGGCCTCCACACTAAGTTACATCCCTAGACCCCATTCCTTATTATTTATATACGTATTTATTTTTTGGTACGGGGGATCAAACTCAGGACCTTGTGCTTGCTAGGTAGGCGTGGTGCTGCTGAGGTACATCCCAGGCCCCTAGTCCCTGGTTTTAAAATTTTGAGACAGAGTCACTAAGTTCCCTAAGCTAGGTTTATATTTGCTATTGTCCTGCTTTAGCCTCTAGGTGTGCTAGGATTACAGATGTGCACCACTGTGCTCAGCTGTACCTATGGTCTTTTTTTTTTTTTTTTGGTACCGGGGATCAAACTTGGGACCTTGCGCTTGCAAAGCAGGCGGCAGAACCATTGAGCTAAATCCCTGGCCCTAACCTATGGTCTTTTTAACTGAAGCCTGCTCTTTGGTCTTGATTTTTCTGCCCTGTGCCTCAATTTCCTCACTGTACCCTGAGAACTACTCTCCACACCTATCATGCCCTGGGAGCTGCTGCCTGAATATGGGTGTGTGTGTGTGTGTGCGCGTGTGTGTGTGTGTAAGGGGAACAAAGCAGACCAACAAACCTTACCCTATACAGGTTCCCCCAAACGCCACCACTTCCAGCGGCAGCGGGCAGCCAGCGAGAGCATGGAGCAGGATGAGGGGGACGCCCCCTATGCAGACTTCATCCAGTACATCGCCCGTGCTGGCGACGCTGTGGCCTTCCCACCCCCCCGCCCCTTTCTGGCCAGCCCCACCAGCCCGCCCCCCGCTCTCGGCAGGTATTTTTCAGTAGATAGAGGTGCTAGGGGTGGACCTGTGGGCCCCTGCCCTGCTCCGTCCCCACTAGGTGGCCCAGGGAGCACCCTCCTGGCCCTGTGGACACGCGCTCGGGTCCCCCTGCAAGGACCGAAGGAGGAGGGAAGGAGGGAGAGACTGGGTAAGGGTAGGGGGGCAGGTGTGGCTCCAGAGGATGGCCCCAGGGTCCCCAAGAAGGGCCACTTGCCCAGGCAGGGCCACCGTGGACTTGTGTCCACCCTAGTGCTGCCGCTTCCTGGTGGAGTCCAAGGCCTGAGGGGCTCCTCAGTGGGGCCCAGTCCCCTCCCGCCTGCCCAGACTCCTTAAGGGATGGACAGCCCCCTCTCAGAATCTCATAATCTCTCCCACCATAATTCCATCCCTTTCCAACCCCAACTTTCAAGCAACTGTCCTGAAACTGGTGCCCAAACCAACAGGAGTTGCGAGGGGTGGGGTGTGCACGGGACTGCTCAGGGTGCCTTCCAGACTTGGGCAGCTCCTGTCTATGGCGAGTGACTCATTTCTATGCCTCACTCTCCTGGTCCTATCAAACCTGTGATGTGTGGGTGAAGTGACTGCCTGGTCCATCCTCCAGCCCCCATGTCCCTGGAGAGACTAGAAGAGAGGAATGGTAGTTAACTCTTAGAGGAACAGTTTGCCCCTGAAGCCCCGGGACATTTGCACAGTCCAGTCCTGAGGTTTCCCCCACCCTACTGCAGCCCTTCCCGGTCCCACCCCCAGAGGCGGGTGGCCGACGGGCTCTGATGGCTGACGGGCTCTGATGACCGCGGCCTGGCTTGCAGGCTAGAGGCGGCCGAGGCAGCGGGAGGAGTGAGCCCCGAGTCCCCCCTGGAGCGAGGCGCCGTCTCGGGGCCCGAGCAGCCGGAGCTGGACGCCGAGCAGGCACAGGCCAGCTACCGCGACCTGTGGAGCCTGCGCGCCTCGCTCGAGCTGCACGCGGCCACCGCCTCAGACCACAGCAGCAGTGGCAACGACCGCGACTCGGTGCGCAGTGGCGACAGCTCTGGCTCAGGGGGCGCGGTGCCTGCCTTCCCACCACCCTCACCACCCGCGCCCCCGCGCCCCAAGGATGGTGAGGCTCGCCGGCTGCTGCAGATGGACAGTGGCTATGTTAGCATTGAGGGTGGCCGCGGTGCAGGTGACGACCTCGCGGTCATCGAGCCGCCGCTGGCCACACCCGCCCCCTCTCCACGCAGTCCGCGTGCCTGGTCACGCCGGCCGCGGCGGGACTACAGCATCGATGAGAAGACCGATGCGCTCTTCCACGAGTTCCTGCGACACGACCCGCATTTCGATGACACCCCGGCCACCGTGCGCCACCGTGCACGCGCGCATCCACACACGCACGCACGCAAGCAGTGGCAGCAGCGCGGCAGGCAGCACAGCGACCCTGGTGGTGCACGTGCAGCCCCTGCTGCGGGGCCTACAGTCCCGCCTGCTGGCGTGCCTCGGCCTGCGCGTGCGCCCTTGCGCCGTGGTGACAGTGTCGACTGTCCACCCGAGGGCCGTGCACTGGCCAGCACGGGCGACGACCTGGCCATTCCCGTCATCGAGGAGGAGCCCGGCGGTGGGGGGGGCGGTGGAGGCTGCCCTGGCTCAGGCCTCTGTGTGGAGCCCTCCAGGGAGCTGCTGGACAAGCTGGCAGCAGGCCTCGAGGAGAGACTCTTTCCCCCGTGCCTGGCCGAGCCAGTCCCTGCAGCCCCAGCGCTGGTCGTCGCTGCTGCCCCTACATCCCCCGACCACAGCCCGGCCTAAGTCCTGTGCCCCGAGCCTACCTCTGGGCAGCTTCTCTGGCACTGGGGTCTCGGCAGCGACGGCAGTGGGACAGACCTGGGGACGCGATGCCCTCGCATGTATGCACCTGGACCACACTGGCCCGTTGTGCACATGTGCGGACCGGGTGCTCTGGCTGTCCCAGGTGTGCACACTCGCAGCTCCATGCATCCCTAGAGGCGCGCATGTGTACAGTTCAGCGGCCAGCAGTCGTAGTCCCACGTGCACACGCCACGGCCCCTTGTCGACCTCCTGCCCTCCAGGTGTGTACACCCATTGCCCTTTCTGGGCATGCTGTGGGTTGGTCATCACGGTATCAAGAGGTGCAATGCTCCATGACCCTGGCTTGACTGGAGGAAGAAATTCCCATCTTTGGGCCCTTAAGGAAAAGTCAATGCCCATGGCCTCAGACAACAGCTTCCAGGCCTTACAGCGCAACATTTCTGCTTCGGAGGGGCAGTGGTCCCGGACTGCAGTGTGGGCTTGGGATCTGACATCTCAAGGGATGTGCATAGTTTCCCTCCATGCCCAGTTGAAGCTTGAGGGGTCAGGAGCATGTATTCGGGAGGGGGGAGGCCACTGCCCGCCAGGCGCATGCGTGATCCCCATCAGGGTAGGAACTGACTGGGGACCAAGGATCAAAGAGCTCTCCATCCCAGGACCCAGGAGGTTGGCTGGAGGCCGAGGCTGCCAACCCCACCAAGCCGTTTACCTCACCGCGGCATGTGTTCGCGGCAGCCCGCGCCCCCTCCCACTCCGAGCAATAACTGCGCTTGCCGCCGCCAACGCTGCTGCCACAGCCACCAGCCCTGAACTTGGCTCCTCCTGCCAATGCTGTCTCCCTGTACACGCTGTTCCATCCGTCCTGTCCTGCATGCGATTGGCGACCCATGCCTGCCCCTTCCAGAGGAGCCACCGGGGACTCAGTGTTGGAGATGTGGACAGAACACAGCCCAGGCGGCACAGCTTCAAGTCTCCCGAGCTTTATTTATTGCCAAAAGATGGGGCCGTCGGCCCTGCCCTCGCTGCTGCCCGTCCAGTCTGTCCCACCCCAAGATGGCGTTCTCGTGTTGTTTTTGTTTTCTGGTCGATTATTAAATATTTAATGCACACTCCTGCTTGCTCCTGGTTTTCACTGGGGACCCAAGACCACTGTGGCCTCAGCATCCCACTGGCCACTTATCTGAGCAAGACAAAGCTCAGATGGGGTCCTGCCTGTGGGGACCATGTGCTCCCATCCCTCTCCCCATGGTTCCCAAACACCCTCACAGCCACAGCTCAAATCCACCTGTTTTATTTAAAAAAAAAAAAAAAAAGAAAAAAAAAGAGAAGGACCAACCAAACAACAAAAACGAGGCCACGGGGCTCCCTCAGGCGGTCTGCATGCAAGATGCTGGCAGGAGCCTGCTCTCCAGGGCCGCGGCATGTCCCCAGCAGCAGGGGCAGACGCTGGGGGGCGGGCAGAGGGCCAGTAGTCTGAACATAAAGTGCATCTTGGAGGCTGGGCCTCTGTCTCCCTTGCCCGGGGAGGGCTTTACACAGGACTGCAGAGTCTGGTCGTGTCCACTACCCAGTGGTGCTGTGCACAGGTGGCCCCGGGAGGGGTGCACCAAGACCCCTGTCACCCCGCTGCCTAGCCCTTGTGCTCCTGACGTCCTGAGCGGTCAGCACAGAGGCATGGTGGCCACCTTCTTGGGCAGGCAGTGGGCCGGAAACCAGCAGGAAGACTGAGAGCCTGGGCCACGGCCATGGGCCGTGGCTCCTGGAGACAGGCTGTGGGCGAGAGGACATTAGTGGTCACTCTGGGCACCTGGACCTCACTTCGTGCCTGAGAAGCCACTAGACAGCTGGGGAAACTAAGGCCTGGTCAACAGGGTGAGACAGCAAGAGGCCACTTCCTGCCATGGGCTCCCTTACAGGAGGCAAGGACACTTCAGCAGTACAGTGGGGATGTGGCTGGGCAGGGCCAGGTGGAGGCACACAGGGAACCCCGAGGGACCCTGGACAACTCAGCCCTTCCAGGACCCCAGTGGCTCACAGTGAGCTGCCAGGCACCACCCAGCCATCCTTTGCCATCTGCAGCCATATCCAGAGTCTCAGGGCTGCATCTAGCATGGACTTTTCCGGAGCAGCAGGCCCAGCACAGGCCATGGATCCTGGTGCGGCTGGACAGGGTGCTCTGGAAAGTGAGCACCTCCAACCCATCCCTGACCCTGCCATGACAACAGTGGCTGTGTGGGGGGAATGACAGCTGGCACAGCCTTGCTATATGGCTTTGCAGGCTGCAGTGACTGGCAGGACCGCCAGAGACCAGGGACCGAGCAGAACTGGCTGTGGCCACCTAAGTGCCAGCCCCAGTGACAGCTCCACACCCTGTACCTTCTATTGGGGACAGCCAGGAACCCCTCCTTTCCCCACAGAGGCTTAGAGGTTGCCCCTGTCCCACCTTTCACCCACCTGCAGGCGGCGCCCTCACTGCTGCTTGCAGGCCGACAGCCGTCGGATCTTGCTGCTGGAGCAGGCCTTGCGGGCTGAGTGGGTGGCACCGGCCTTGGGCTTGGCACTCAGCTGTGCAGACTCCGTGCCATTCATGCACACAGCCTTGGGTAGGCTGAGGCTCTGTCCGTTCTGACCTGCTTCCTCCTCCTCCGGGACCTGTCCTAAGAGGAAGATGGCAAGCACCACCTGAGCCAGGAGCAAGAGTACCCTGTGCCAAGCCCACACCTGGCACCTGGGTGGACCCCTCTGCCTGTTGTGGCTCAAGTGGCACCTGAAGGGACCCCAATCCTTCAAAAGGAGAGCAGGCAGGAGCCTGCCCTGCACCCACCTGCTATCATAGGATAAGCTGGGCTCGAAGGCCAAAACAGCCCATGAGAATGAGGTCAGTCTGCAGACCCCCACCCAGGCTCTCGTCCCCGGCATGGCAGGGTCCACTGCAGCCACCCTGCCCAGCTAGGCACGTGCACAACAGGCAAGGAGAGGTGGAGGCCTGCCTCTCAAGCAGTTCCTGCAGACACGGCCAGCCCACCCACTGGGAGCTAGTGTGGTCACTCAGTCGTGCCCAACCCTGCAGATGTCTACAGGAACCTGCTGCCTGAGGCTCCTGGGGCCAGTATGTGCCCTGTGCTGGGTGGGGCTGGCGTAACTTGGCTTCTAGAGCTTGCCTGCCCCAACCCTGCATATGCAGACACAGCCAGCTTCCACAGTGCCCTTGGTAATGAGATGCCAGTCTTGTCACTGGGTCTGGGCTGATTAGGTCTCACATCCTGCCGACTCGCAGCCCGGACCCAGCTCTTGGGATGGTGACAGGGCTGCCAGGCCAGGTGGGGACAGTCAGGTGTATAAAGCAGAACCAGCCCGGGGCAAGTGGGCCACAGCCCAAGCCACCACAGCATCCTGCTTCTGCACAAAGAGCCATACCCGGTTGGGGATGCAATGTCAGGCACAGGGGCACCTTCTGGACAATCCTGGGTGCTGGGTACAGGAGAGGAGAAGGTGGTAACCACCCATCCCTATTCTTTCCCTGCCAACCTTACCTCTCTTCAAGCCAAGGCAGGCCTGATGGACTTAGGGGCCCAAGGGGTTCCCACGTGGGAACCACGGTCTGTGTGCCAGTACACAGTCCACAAGGAAGTTTTGGTCTGGTGCCCTGGCCGGGGGCTGAGGGACTGCCCGTCAGGGCAAAGGGCCCAGGCTAGGTTTTGCCGGCCTGCCCGAGGCAGAGCCAGGCAGCCAACATGGGAGCCTCCTCCCACAGGACCCCACATGTATAACTCCCCTCCCAGGATGCCCAGAATCCCCAGGAAGCAGCTGGCACCCAGGGGCCATATCTGACAGGAGGCAGCACAGCCTCCAGTGCCCTGCTCAGCCTCAGGCCACCTGCCAAGCTAGGCCAGTGGGGCTCATGGGGACCAGGTGCTGCTGTACAGTGCTGGGGAAGCGATGCAGGGCTCCCTGACCCCAACCTTCCAAAACCCTCCCCTGCAGCCACAGCCCCATGCCCTGGGACTACCTGCCTGGCCCTCCCACCCCTCAGGCGGCGCCTGTCCCCTCAGGAACGCTGGCAGTAGTTAGCGGCCACTGGGGCCTGGCGGAGGGGAGCCACAGTGCATCACCCAAACACACAGCAGACAGAGCTTTATAGCAAAGACAGTCCAGGGGCACTGGATGGGGCAGGCGGCAGGGACGGCGGGAGGAGGCTACACTAAGGCCTCGCTCCTCCTCGGCTTCCTCTCCTCAGAGGGCTGGTTCCCTGGCTCCTCCATGTTCCTCGCTCCTCACTAGCCCTGCCTCAGACACTTCCTGGCCACCTGGGAAAGAAGGTGACAGGATCAGGGCACAGTTGCCTCAATGACCAAGAGGAGGGCTCTGGACCCTCTCTGTGTGGCTGGCTGACGGGTTGCCCTGTGGAAGGGGCAAGAAGCCCCTGCCCTGGGCTCTCCAGCTTCACGACCAGTTTGTGCTGGACTTGAGCAGGGAAAGCTGACAGACCACGAGGCAGTACCTGGGATGGATGCCCAGAAGCCCTCCCAGACACACCTGCCCTCAATGCTGGGCAGCTCCCTCAGCCCGATTCTATGCCCTCTGGGACCAGGGATCTGCCACCAGGGACAGCGCTACCCCCCATAAGACATGTGGGCCAGGCCAGCTCTGCACGTCCCAGCCACAGCCTCTGCCAGCTCACCAGGCACCATGAAGTCCTGGGTGTAGATGACGTTATCCTCAATGCTGAACAGATCCTCGTCCTCATCCTCATCGGTGCGGCCATGCAAGTCCTCTAGGTAGGGCACCACTGTCATGCTGCGCCACCGGTCCTTGGTGTCCGGGCTGGGCGGGATGGGTACCAGTGGCTCAGCCAGTGGGTGTTTCTTCCGGAACCAGCTGCAAAAGCCCAGATGTCTTGACGTCCATCAGGATGGCTGCTGGGTGACCAGTGGCCACCACTCACACAGGAGCCAAGGGCCAGGCTATACCACAGGGTCCCACCCACTCTGTCTACAGCCACTTCTCCCACTCCCAGCTGGAGTGTCCTGGCCAGTGCTAACCCCTGGGGTGAAGTTAAGCTGCCAGCCCTGTGCCATGGGCTCTCAACCCTATCATGCTCCTGCTGCCCCACAGCACAAGGCTGTGCTGGCCAGGCAGAGTGGGGACACATCTCAGGACCTCAGGAAGCCGGGCTGTGGCCAAATGACCCTCTCAGGTTGCTGGCCCTGACCACCCCATATATCCCAACCCACAACTGTCCCTATGTCCACACTGAACCACTGCTGGGCATTAGGGCCAGGGTGGGCCAGGACTGATGCCCTTCCTCGGGGGCCTGGCACCTCCCCAAACACTCCAGGAAGGATACTCAAACCCCAGATGATCCCAGAACATGTTGGTGCCAACCAAACCCTTGCTTCTGGATATGAGGCCTGTGAGGACTGCAGAACCCAGTGAGAGGGGCAGTGCCAGCTGGACCCTCTGCTCACATGGGGCCCTGAAGCTGCCAGCCTGGTTTACACACTCATTTCCTGGGGAGGAACCAGAAAAGAGGAAGGAGCAGCACATATGCCTCATATCCCCAAGACACTGAGCTGAGATGGGGCTGTCCAGGCCAGCAGTAGCACTGCTACACACATCTCATACTGCCGTGCCCACCTCCAGCGTTCTGATCAGACCTCTGCCCTGCAGTCTCCTCAAGCAGACATCCAGCTCACCAACTTCCCCTCGGCCTATGGCCTGCTCCATCTGGACCTTACCACCTCCACAGGCCGAGGGTCAGGGTGACCCCACAAGAGCTCTGTAGCACACACAGTGATATGGCAGCCACTCACCTGTGCTGCCGGATCTGCCGTATGGAGAATCTCTTGGCTGGCTCGTACTCCAGCATCCCTGTGGGGAGCACACAGACCAGGTTGGAGCTAGTTCAAAGACCCCAAGGCCTCCACTGCCCACTGCTAACATCTGTCCCACCTCTGCCCACAATCCTCAAATGCCACCTACCTACAGGACAACCCACTCTGGCCCCGCATAGGCCCTGAGCACCAAGGCAGCAGGTGCAGACAGGGCTGAGATGTGCCAGCACCTTGGCCTGGCCTCCTGCTGGCCACAGCAACTGTGCACAAAACCTTAGGGTGAGGATCATGCTACTCCATTGCCCACCAGATTCAGTGTGTGACTGGTCACCTGATACCACCTGCTATATGGCACAAGAAGCATCCCAGGGCCCTAGGGGACACCAGGGAAACCCAGTCCTGAAAGGCCCAAAACTGGTGGCTTTGGGGTACCCTGACCTGAGGCAAAGTTCCAGGGGCAACCAGGAAGATGGGCATGCATGTGGAGGAAGTGCCGGTCTCACAGGTGAGTCCTAGTGACCCCACTGTGCCACAAGTTCCCCAGGGACACTAGAGCAGCACAGTCTCAGCTCAGAAGAGGCAGAAAGGACAAGATCTCAGGCTGGTGGTGAGAAGGAACCCTAGGCCTCTGCACCTAGACCAAGGCTGCTGCTAGGACTGTCTTGCCACACACACACACATCCCAGAACTCTGGAAGACACCCACCTTTCAGCAGGTCGGAAAGTGGGGGGCCGCAGTCACCTGGGATTGTGTAGTCCCCCTTCCCAATGTTCTCAAACAGCTTGTAAATGTTGTCCCCTTCGAACGGGTACAGGCCTGTCGTGATGTTGTAGCTTCACAGCCAAGGTGGAGAAGGGGGGTGGTCAGCTGCTGGCCAGGGCCCGTGGAGCCCCCTCATCCCACTCCGCACTGCTGGAGGCAGGACTCGGTCCTGGACCAGCCAGGGACAATAGCCCTGAAGCCACTCCCACCCGCACCACACACCTTCCTTTTTTTTTGTTTGGTACCAGGGATTGAACTTGGCTCTTTGCGCTTGTGCAGATGGCGAAACCACTGAGCTAAAACCCCGGCCCTCACACACCTTCCTTTTGATGAAAACGTCAGGAATTAGGGGGCTGTAGGACCCCACCGCTCTGTACCACAGCCTGGGCACTGTGTACTTTGCAAGGCAAACATGAGCTGTATCTCAGTAAATAAAGGGCAAACACCTCTGGTGGGTGCCTGGGAGTGAGGGGGTTCTGGACCTCAGGTCACCCTGTGCCAGATAGGGCCCATGGGTGCTGGAGGGATGCTGCAGACCCTCGACAGCCTGCATGATGCATGTTTAGGGTGGAACAAGGGTCTGTGGCACTTACAGTGTGACCCCAGCTGACCAGATGTCCACCTTGAAGCCAGAAAAGGTGTCCAAGCCATTGGCGATCTCGGGTGGCTGGAATGCAGGGGAGCCCTGGCTGGTCCGGCAGGTGTCATCCGCAGCAAAGGGGTGCAGGGCCTGTGGCAGTGCATGTGGCCATCAGGAAGTGCAGGGGGGGCAGCACTCTGGTTCTCCGCTCCCACAGAAGAGGCACCTACCTCGGCAACACCCAGGTCCGAGATCTTGAGTGTGCCGCCTGTGGTGAGCAGCAGGTTCCCCGGCTTGATGTCCTTGTGCACAATGCCCTGGCTGTGCAGGTACTCCAGGCCATCAATGAGCTGGCAGAAGTACCTGTGGGGAGGGGACGCCCATCTCAGGGCCACCCTGGCCTCCCTGACCCTCTGGGGCTGATGTAAACTATGTGACCTGGGAACAGGTCTTGAGGACAGGAGGACACAGGGATAGCCACTTGGGGTCCAGGTAAACTCAAGCAACAGAAGGGCCAGGTCTCACTGGGGACTCCAAGGCTGAGCCCCCTGATTTCCAGGAGGCTGCAGTCACTCCCACCCAGAGCCAGAGACCCCAGGCTCACCTTGATGGCTTATTTCCCCCCTTGTGACATGGGGCATCTGGACCCCCAAATCTTGCCAAAATATCAAGTCCTCTCCCTACCCCCAGAGCACTGCAACGACCATGGACCTGGATTCTGTTGCCACCCAAGAGGGCCAGTCAAGGCCCGGGCACCATCACAAAGCCAAAATCCAAAAAGTCAAAACAGGCTTCTCTGGGGACAAGGCCACCGAGGTGACAGGTGGGAGGACTCTGTGTTGGACAGTCCTGCCTGTGCAGCTGGGCTGTGGGCACTGCAAACCGGTGCCCCTGAAGCACTGTTACAAAATCCTTAGCTGTCATTCTGATAATATTTAGAATACAAAGTTTGAAGGTAGGCCCAAGTCAAGGTGGCCTTGTGTCCACATGTGGGCTGGGGCCTGCTGGGCAGCACTCACTCACCCATGGGCCTGGCACACAGGGAACCGCTTCTCAGGCACGCTGTCCAGCATCTCCTGCATGCCGCACACGCAGTACTCCATCACCATATACGTGGAATGCTAAGGAAGCCACAGCTCAGTGAGGACCCCACACCCTGTTGGGCCCTGGAAGGGCAATGGCTCGGAGAGGGCCACGCTGTCACCTCAGCCCTGGACCAAGAGTGGCCACGTTCATGAAGATGATTATGTGTGCTCAAGGGAAGGGGCCCTTGGGGACAAGGAGTTGAGGACCTGGCCTGCTGCACTTGCTGTGAGTACAAGTGCTACGGTCTACAGCGGGAACAGTCCCCCCCAAACCAAGGCCAGACCTGCCTGCTCAGCCACAACACCTGGGGGACAAAGATCAGGGCTGCGGATGTTCCCAGCAACTCCCAAGAACAATTCACTTTTCCCTGCCCACAGTACCCCCTCCAAATGGACACAGTGTCCATGCCCAACAACCACGAGCCCTGGGAACCTCCAAACTCGAGGGTCAGAGTTCAGACAGAGACCCAGGGTCCCACCTCTCACCACGGTAGGAGGGAGGAAATCCTGGACTAAGCTTTCTGACTTCTCTGCCTCAGCTTCCCAAATCATAGACGGGGGTCCTCAGAAACAGCCTAAGGATACACCAGGCTCTGACTGAGGTCGCATCACACCATGATCCCTGCTGGGAGGCAGAGGCTCAACACCATCGGGCTGACTGTGATGGAGCCATCAGGAGCCCCTCCCACAACGGCAGCCCCATTCCCTCCACCTGCACAGGGGCCCCGACCCAGAAAGGATATATCTTCTGCTTCTCCTCATTATACAGCACATCCACCAGCTGGATGACATTCCTGTGCCGTAACCGCCTCAGGAGCTGGATTTCCCTGGAACCAGAGGACAGGCCTCGGTGGACCCCAGCTTCAGTAACCACTGCCCCAGGGCTGGACCACCTGTGCCCCACTCACCAGGAGCACTTCCCTGCCCTCTACTGGACAGCCAGCCAACAGACCATCTGAACAAGGCTTCCTTGGGCCCAGGAGGCTGCAGCAGCTTCAGGGTGGGGCCCAGGGACAGCAGGGAGGGGGGGACATGGAGGCTGGTGGTGTCCAGAAAGCCCATGGTCTTGCTGCTGTCCACAGCACCAGGCATACTGGGGAGCCACTGGAGGAGGACTGAGTGACCTGCTCGATGGGGAGCAGTGGGTCCTTCCATCTGTCACTGGCCAGAGAGGCTTGGATAGTGACAAGACACTTAGGGTGGTTTGAACTTTTGGGTTTGTTTGGGGGTGGTACTAGGGATTGAATCTAGAGCCTTCTTACTGGGCTACATCTCCAGTCCTTTTCTATTCTGAGACAGGACCTCATTTACACTTTATTTCGAGACATGGTTTTGCTAAGTTACCCAAGATGGCCTTGAACTTGTGATTCTCCTGCCTCAGCTTCTAGAGAAGCTGGGATGACAGGTGTGTGCCACCAGGCCCAGCCTACAATTCACATTTTATTTTTTGGAATTGCAAGCTACCTGGTTGGGTAGAGGGAATGACGTGGCAGAATACCAGGAGATATAGCTGGAAAGCTAGGTAGAGGCCAGATATGCTGTGCAAGGGAGTTGTTTTTTGTTTTTTTTTTTGGTACCAGGATTTGAACTTGGGACCTTGCGCTTTCGAGGCAGGCAGTGTAACCACTGAGCTAAATCCCCGGCCCTTACAATTCACATTTTAAAGTGTGTAATTTGTTTTTTGAGACAGGGTCTCATTATATAGTTCAGGCTAGCTTTGAATTCACTATGCATCCCAGGTTGGCCTCAGCCTCCCAAGTGCTGCTATCACAGGCATGCACTACCATGCACGACATAACATGTATAATTTATAATCCTAGCACTAGGGAGGCTAAGGCAGGAAGATTGCTGCAAATTCGAGGCTAGTCTGAGCTACACAGTGAGACCCTGACTCAAAATAAGTAAGTAAATAGGGCCGGGGATGTAGTTCAGTGGCGCTGTGCCTGCCTGGCAAGTGCAAAGTCCTGAGTTCAATCCCCATTACCAACTCCACCCCGAAAAAAAACAAAAACAAAGTAAGTAAATAAATAGTAAGTAAAGTGTGTAATTTAGTAGTTTCTACTATATTCCAGGAGTTGTACAACTATCACCAATATCCAGTTCTAAAATATTCTATCACCCCACCTTATCAGAATTTGTTTTTTTGAGACAGAGCCTCACTATGTAGTCCAGCCTGGCCTTGATCTCACTATGTAGCCCAGGGTGGCCTCAAACTCACAGCAATCTTGTCTCAGCCTCCCGAGTGCTGGGATTACAGGCACACACCACCATGCTTGGCTGTTAGAAACTTTTAAACTCAAGAATAACTATTTTGTACAGTTATGATAATGGCAGTCCAGACGCAGCACCTACCACATTCCAGAACAAAGCTAGGTCTCTCAAGAGTCTTCCCCGGGACTCCACGGTATACCAAGGGCCCCAATCTCCAGCACCCCAGGTGAGTCTTGCTGGGATAGCAGTATGGCCCTGTCCCTGTCCCACACACCTTAACGAGGGCCAGTGCCCTATGGGTCAGACAGAGGCTAGCGACCCAATCCAGACTCCTCACTTTCCCAAACAGGCCTGACCAGCAGGAGCCCTCACGCCCACAGGGACAGGCACAAGCATTCCACGACCCACCAAGACTTGTCCCCAAGAACCAAGAGTACAGGTGATCAGACACCTGCATGCTGCCCAGTAGCTGGGGTGGGACTGCTTCCTGTCCATCGACAGGTGGATAGACACACAGCATGGCCCATCCTCACCATAGAACATCACTCAGCCAGGAAAGAAGTGAGGCTATGACACTCACCACAGCAGACAGACAGACTTGAGGACACTATGCTCAATGAGATGCCAGAAACACACAGAAAACACAGTGCAGGGCTCCCTGGACAGGAAATGCCTAGGATAGACAAATGCAGGGACAGGAAGTAGACTTGTGGATGCCAAGGGCTGGGAAGGGGATGGATAGGGCTTCCTCTGGAGTGACGGAATGTTCTGGAAGCAGATGATGGTGGCAGCCATAGACTGTGGGTGTACTGAATGTCACTGAACATGCAGTGTTAATGGGAAAAATTTTACTTCAATAAAAGTTATTTTTGTTTTCTTTTTTTTTTGGTAGTGGGGATCGAACTCAGGTCCTTGCACTTGTGGGGCAGGTGGCAGAACCACTGAGCTAAATCCCTGGCCCCTTTGTTTGTTTTCTTAGACAGGGTCTTGCTATGTAGCCCAGACTGGCCTTGGAACATGCAGTGATCCTCCTGCCTCAGCCTCTTGAGTGCTGGGATGACAGGCGTGTGCCACCATGCCTAACTAATAAAGGTTCTTCTTGGTTTTTGAGACAAGGTCTCATTATGCAGTTCAGGCTGGCCTTGAACTATGTTGCAGAGGCTGGCCTGGAACTCAAAGTGATCTTCCTGCCTCAGCCTCTTGAATGCTGAGATTACAGGTGTGTGCCACTACGCCTGGCTAATAAAGGTTCTTCTTAGTAGGAAGTCCAACTGTGACACATAGAGCTGAGTGTGGGAGGCTATTACTGCCCCAGCACCTCACCCTGCAGCCCCTACACTGAAACCTGCGATGGCCACAGTCAGGGGCAGGAGGGGACTCAGCGCTGGGTGTGGGTGAGGGGCAGGAAGCCTGGGAGGTGCTGGAGAGAAGGATGGAGGGAGGGGGCTGGGTGGCACTGCCCTAGGGGATTGGCCCGGGGCCACTCTGCTAGCAGCCTGCACTGACTCTGGGCTGTGAGCACACAGGCCGTGCCAGTTCCCAGCAGGGCCTGGCAAAGTTATTTATAGAGCTGGCTGTGGCCTGAGTCCACAGTATGGCGGGTACCCAGGGCCTCAAGGGGGAGGCTGGGGAACAGGATGGACACAGTGACACTGCCTCCTCAGGAGAGCGTGGAGTGGCCCAAGAGGGTTCCACAGCATAGGCTCAGTCTAACTTCTGTCTCCCAGGGCTTCATGTGGCCCTGACCTCCCCTGCCAAAGGGACCACAAACCCAGGAGGCTGGATGTGCCTCTCCCTCAGAGGAGACTGCAGGGCACAGGCAGGATGCATTCTCAGACAGGACTAGCCTAAGCCAACTCTGGGCCAGAGGTGATCGCTGAGGGCCCCTACATCAGAGGAAAACAAGCCTGGCTCCTGTGGTAGCCACTTCAGGGACACCTAAGCTGGGGATGGTATGAGCCAGGGGCACCACGCACAGCAGAGGCCGGGTGCTCAGACACTGGGGCCAAAAGTTGGGTGGCCCACCTGCAAAACATGGAAGGAGAGGCCCTGTTGAGCAGTGAGGGTGACCTCGGGCACTCCTGTCTGACCTTCTGCCCGCCCCATCCCACTGCCCAAGTTCCCACTTCTTTGGTGAGGATGAGGTTGGTCTCAGGACCCCTGTGCCACTGGCAGGCTTCTCTCACCTCCCAGCATCCCCTACTGGCCTGCCCAATGACAGCAGCAGAGACGGTCCTCACATCCACCCCAGGCTCCCACACTAACCCCAGCTGCAAGGTGGGGGCAGCATACCAACCCAGGGGATTAGCTCAGAACAGCCTTGAAAACCACTGGGAGTGCTGGGGCAAAGTGGAGCACTCCTGTAATTCCAGCACTCTGGAGGCTGAGGTTCGAGGCCAGCCTCGGCTACTTAGTGAATTCAAGGCCAGTCTGAACTACATAGCAAGACTTTATCTCAAAACACACACACACACACACACACACACACACACACACACACACACACACGCACACTAGGAGAGAGAAGCAGAAGCCATGCACTGGCACTACATAGACTGGCAGGGTTCTCTTCCATGAGCTCAGGGTCAAAGATTCTGCAGCCCACACGCCACATGCAGAACAAAGATTCTGCCCCTACTTTCCCAGCGTGCCAGTTACCCACACCCAGCTGCATCCTGAGGTTTTAGGATGCTTCCCAATGACAATCACACGCAGGGTGGGGAGCAGCAGAGAGGTTAGGGTCAGAGTCCCCTGGTCACACTGCCTGCTCCAGCTGGAGTATGTTATGCACTTTGCTGGGAGCCGGACGCCAATTAAAACTTTTTCAAATAATTCATGCAGGGTCTCCCTCAGCAATCTGGACCCTGGGCCTAGGTCCTTCTCTGGGGTGAGGTGGGGCATCCTAGGCACTGTAGAGTGCCAAGCAGCATCTCTGACTTCTACCCACTCCGTGCCAGATGCACCCCTAGTCCTGACCATCACCAATGCCCCAGACCTTACCACATGATCCCTGGGGCAGCATCTCCCCAGGCAAGAGCCTCTGCTGCCCTACCTCGGACCTTCCTGTCTGGTGCTGCCTCCCAGACCCCAGCCAGTGCTCACTCATATTACAGTGTTTTCAGGCACTCCTCAGGACACACCCACAGCCACCTCTCTACTATGCTGTCTTCACACCTGTCCATTTGCCTAAACTCCCCCAGCAGCCTGATGCTGACCTGTCACACATGCTGGCCCCTGCACCCAGCTGTGTCCCTGGCTGCTCTCTGAAGGAGCCTTCCCATTTTCAGCTCACAGCTAACACCCATGCAGGCAATGCTAGGCCACACCTGCTTCACTCTGCCTCAGCAGTGTCCAGGACAGAGCCAGGCTGGCAGGAGCTGGCCTGAGTAGCCACTCCTCCCTCTGGGATAGCCAAGGCAGTGAGGCCTACCCCTCCTTCCCCTGGCTCCTGGTAAGGCCTCACAGGTGTCCCAGGTGCAATGAGAACTTGGCGCCTCACAGGTGTCCCAGGTGCAATGAAAACCTGGTTCCTCACAGGTGTCCCAGGTGCAGAGCCTGTTCTTTTCAGATGACCCAGGTGCAGTGAGAACCTGGCGCCTCACAGGCGTCCCAGGTGCAGAACCTGTGCCTCACAGGTGTCCCAGGTGCAGAGCCTGCTCTTCTCAGGTGTCCCAGGGGCAACACGGACCCAGGTCCTCTTAGACATTTCAAATGCAGTGAGAACTCAGCTCCTTCCAGGCATCCCAGGTGCAATGTGAGCTAGCTTTTCCCACCAGCACTTGCCAATCCCCTTCCAAGCTAACACTGCACATCAACTAGGGCAGTGAGAGCTGGACATGGGGACATATGCCTGTAATCGCAGGACTTGGGAAGCTGAGGAAGGAGGACTGCTGTGAGTTCGAGGCCAGCCTGGGTACATAGTAAGTTCAGGACCAGCTTAGAAAGCCAGGCATGTTGGTACACGCCTGTAGTCCTAGCACTTGGGAGGCTGAGGCAGGAGGATCACTTTGAGTTTGAAGACAGCCTAGGCTACATAGTGAGTTCAAGGCCAGCCTGAATTACACAGCAAGACTTTATCTCAAAACAAAACAAAAACCAGCCTGACATATAGCAAAACCATTTTTAAAAACATACAAACAAAACACACACACACACACACAAACTAGGGCAGTGAGAGGCCTGCACTTAAGGAGAGTGCCACCCGGGCAGGGTCTGGCTTGGTTAGGAGCTTTCCCCCAATGCCCCCACCAGGACCTTGGTGCCCCAGTACCTTTGGCAAATCCCGCTCTACAAGTTTGCTTTCTCAGATTTCAAATCCTACTGAGATAGCACAGACCACTGGTGTTGGAAGCTGGCTGTAGCTTTAGGAAGTCAAACGTGCCCCAAACCTTAGTCCCCACCCCACAAGCCCAGCAGTACAAGGCACACCCATTCTGCAAGCTCTGTAGCAGCTCTGAAACCAAGACCAGAGGAGGGTACCCAGAAAGTCATCTCAAGGTTCCAACAGGGCATAGGTCTGTGCTCCCAGGACCCTGGGTCCCCACCTACAGGCACTGAGGCTGAGTCCCATCACCAAATACTCATCTTCTCCAAGAGAAAGTCACACCAGTGAATGCCAACCAAAAGCAGACGACAGGACCCTTTCCCCTACAGACAAATAGCAGCATGTTCTTGTCTGATGTTACTAGAGTATTTTCTTCAAGAAAATATAGGGCCAGACATCATTTAGCTCAGTGGTTCCAGCACCTGCCGCTCAAGTACAAGGACCCAAGTTTGATCCCTGGTACCAAAAAGAAAAGAAAATATACACAGGGAGTGGGGGTGTGGCTCAGTGGCAAAGCATCTGCCTAGCATAAGAGACGCTGGGTTCCATCCCCAGGGTTTTAGGGATGATTTAATCCAAGGTCTTTGCACTGAGCTCCATCCCCAGCCCTTTTTAAAAAATCTTGTGACATAGTCTTGCTAAGCTAAGTTCCTCAGGCTAGCCTCAAACTTGTGATCCTCCTGCCTCTGCCTCTCAGAGTGTGCTGGGATAAGAATGTGTACCACTACAATCACCTTTAAAAAAATACTTTTAGGGCTGGGGATTTTGCTCAGTGGTGCCACCGCCTGCCTCGAAAGCGCAAGGTCCCGAGTTTGATTGCCGGTACCAAAAAAAAAAATTTTTTTTAGACCAAAATAAAATGGCAATTGTTTGACAACAGGAGAAACAGTAGACAGACTGTATGACCTACTTCAGTCCTGAAGGTACAAGATGACGCATGCTCGCATTCTCCACCTAAAACTCCCATAGAGGCTCCAGGCTGAGACAAAGTGGCAGAGAATTTTTCCAAAGATAAAGACAGGGGTTTTGAATCACAAAATTCATCTCCTAGAAAACTCCTACAGAACATGAGGTGCATTTGCCTCAGGAAAATATAAAGATGATATCACCCGATGATCAGTAAAGATCAAGAAGACTGGGCTGGTGATGGGGGCACGGGTCAGACAGCTGTCAGTCTGCAGATGTGCCACTCTGATACACTGCAAATGAAACCAAGCGAGATGAAGTTCCAAGTGTTTAGGTTTTGTTGTTTTTTTCTTTGCTGGGAATGGAACCCAGGGCCTCCTGCATGCGAGGCAAGAGCCCTAGAAATAAACCACTACCCCTGTCCTTTTTATTTTCAGACAGGTTCTAAGTTGCTCGGGCAGGCTGGTCCCAAATTTATGATCCTCCTGACTCAGCCTCCCGAACAGCTGGGATTACAAGCCTGTGCCACCATACCTGGTTTCAGTGTTTAGATTACTGACATTTTCATCAAAATATGCAAATGAACAAGAATTCCCAAGGAGAACTTACCTTGTTTGCTACAGCTCTAGTAGACTACCAAACCTCGTTCTGTAAGTGGGGTGGGGTAACTTTGGGTGTTTTGTGCTGTTTAATTTAAACAGGACCAAAACATTTCGTGTAAACATACAAATCATACTACACCAGGAAAAGAATCGGTCAACTTCCTACTCCAAAAGAAGCCTAAGGGCCGGGGATTTAGCTCAGTGGTTCCACCACCTGCCTTGCAAGCCAAGGACCCGAGTTTGATCCCTGGTACCAAAAAAGAAAAAAAAAGAAGCCTAAGAGCTGTAGGTGCCTGAGGACAGGAAGACTCTCACTGGCAAGGCAGGTGATGAGGGCCAGGCTCACATAGGTCTCAACCCTGCAGGACAGTCGTGTGACACCCGGCTCCAGTCACTGTGGCAGTACAGTGGGGCTATGTATCAGCTGCCCTATTTTCAGTGTTTCTTATAGGTATTAATTCCCTAGCCATGAAAAATTAAAAAAAAGAAAAGAAAAAGGAGACGATAAGGGCTGGGGAAAGAAGCAGGAAGTGCTTCTGAATGGAGGAAGTGATACCTTCCGGGTCTGCCTCTCCCACCTCCAACTGGGGGCCTCTCTTGGGAGCCTGCCATAGGCAGGCGCTGCCCAGGCAGAACAGTTGCCTTGCTGATCAACCAGGAGAGAAACTGGAAGCAGGGTCATAAAAATATCCATGCTCACACAGGAAGGGAAAGTAGCTGCTTTGGAACTAACCTAGGCACAAACCACACAGGGAGCCAACTGGGCACCACTGCACTCTGTGACACCCCCACTCCCCAGCTCAGGAGAGGGGGCTCCCAGAGGCAGCAGGGTTATTCAGGTACTGCCAAAACCTCAGGAAGGCACGGACACTGGTGGTGTGGCTCAGCAGTGGGCACTTACCCAGCATGCACAAGGCCCTGGGTCCCACCCCCAGCACAGCAATACAAATAAGATCTGGGCACTGTGGTGCATACCCATAATCCCAGCACTGGGGAAGGTTGAGGCAGGAGGATTTTAAATTGGCGTCCATGGGGCCGGGGATTTAGCTCAGTGGTTCCACCGCCTGCCTCGAAAGCTCAAGGTCCGGAGTTTGATCCCCGGTACCAAAAAAATAAAAAAATAAAAAAATAAATTGGAGTCCAGCCTGGCCAACTTCACAAGACTCCGTCTCAAAAATAAAAAAATAAAATGGGGGGCCGGGGATTTAGCTCAGTGGTTCTGTCACCTGCCTCGAAAGTGCAAGGACCTGAGTTCAATCCCCGGTACCAAAAAATAAATAAATAAATAAATAAATAAAAATAAAATAAAAGAATTAAGATGTGTTGTGGGGCCGGGGATTTAGCTCAGTGGTTTCACCGCCTGCTACGCTAGCACAAGGACCCGAGTTCAATCCCTGGTACCCAAAAAAAAAAAAAGTTAGGCCAGGGATTTAGCTCAGTGGTTCCGATGCCTGCCTCTCAAGTGGAAGGACCCAAGTTTGATGCCCAGTACCAAAAAAACCCAAAAAAACCCAAAAGCAAGATGTGTTGTGAACATGTACCAACTCTCCATGACAAATGTCATCATTATAGGGGCAGGGGATTTAGCTCAGTGGTTTTGCTGCCTACTGCGCAAGCACAAGGACCCAAGTTTGAGCCCCGGTACCAAAATAAAAAATAAAAAAATAAAAATAAAATGGCTGGGGGGTGTAGCTCAGGTTTCAATCCCCAGAACCACAAATAAATGAATGAATAAATAGAGGCTCTCAGGTATATCTGAAGGAGCAAGAAGCGGAAGCTGGCTGAGAGCAAGTTCCACACAGACACTTTTACACACACCCACAGCAGCAAGATGGAGGGACACACAGCGACACCTATCCCCACAACAGAATGTCACTCAGCCAGGAAGGGAGTGAGGCTGTGACATTCGGCACAGAGTGGTGGACCTCGAGGAAACACCATGCTCAGTGAGAGACACCAGACACAAAAGGAAGGACACATAGCATTGGACTCCATGGACAGGAAACACCCAGGACAGGCGACTTCAGACATGGGAAGTGGACTCGTGGGTCCTGGGGCCAGGGAGGGGACAGGTGACTGCTCATGGAGATGGGATTTCTTTCAGGGTGATGTAATGTAACATTCTGGAATTAGAGGGGACAGTTCACAACTGTGTAATTTTATTTGGTACCGGGGATCGAACTTGGGACCTTGCACTTACGAGGCAGATGCTGGAACCACTGAGCTAAATCCCTGGCTGAACTGTGTAATTTTAAAGATGAACTTCAGCTGGTGTGGTGGTGCATGCCTGTGACCTCAGCACTTGGGAGGCTGAGGCGGAAAGATCACCTTGAAATTGAGGCCAGCCTAGGCTACACAGTGGATTCAAGGGCTGCCTGGACTACATAGTGAGGCCCTGTTCCAAAATCAAAACCAAAAGATGAACTTCATGACATGTGAATTATATGTCAACAATGTTGTTAAAAAAAAAAGATAGGGCCGGGGATTCAGCTAAGTGGTGCTGCCAGCTGCCTTGCAAGCACAAGGTCCTGAGTTCGATCCCTGCTACAAAAAAAAAAAAGATAAAGTTCAGTTCTGGGCACACGGGGCTAAGGAACCTTGAAGCTCTGGCTGCGTGCCCCAGACTGGGTCCCAGGACTTAGCCTGCCCCACTTGCACAGGTACCCAACCCTAGCATGTGCCAGCTCTGCCCCACACATACCTACTTCCCCAGCAGTGCAGACGGGTCCAGCCCCAAGCCTCACCCAGAGACAACCACATAGGTAGCGCCCAGTACTCATGAGCCCATGGGGACAGTGAAGGTGTGCCAGCCTATGCCACCTCTGGAACTATCCAGCCTGGGCCTCCCAGTGGAATCTTCTCAACACAGGCCCCCGGCAGATGCCAGGATCTCATCGAGTCCACTTGGAACATTCTGTCTGCCGAGAATGAGAGCTGATAACATCCAGCGCTCTGATTCCCAACTCGCTAAAATCCTATTTACCACCTGGATCCAAGTACCCGGCAGTCAACCCTAGGGTGACGCCAGGCCTCCTGTCCCTTACATGCGGCTCCATATGGCTCTTGGGAGACACCAGCACCGCCCAGGGCCCAGCACTGGTGACAGATGGAGGAGGGTCTGGTACAGGGCAAGGTGTTCCTGTTGTCACTCACCACACAAGGCTCTCAGGGGACAGCTAAGCACAGTGCCTCGCATCCCCTCCCCAAGCAGCCTGGCACACATTCAGCAGAAAGGACACAGTCACAGCACATACTCCCTCACCCCACAAAGAAGAGGACAGAGATGCTGAGCCACAAGTGACTGCAAGCCAGGGCTCCCCAAGCTGTCCCAGGGTAGCTCGTTACACACGGCCCCCTTGGCCTGCTGCCCCACTCCTGTGCTTGGCTGGTTCGCACCTGACCACCATGGGCAAAACGTAACCTGCAGAAGCAGAGAAACCTCTGACAGCCCCGACAGGCCAGACAAATGTGGAGAAGGTTAGTAGCAAAGACAGAGGGAAGCTGTCATCCTGCAGTCCACTGAGACCCACAGGCAGAAAGGTGGACCCACAGATCGCAAGGTGGCACACACTTGTCACCTCAGCCACTCAGAAGGCTGAGGCAGAAGGATCACAGCAAGTTCAAGGCCAGCCCCGGTAACTTAGAGAATTAGTAAGACCCTGTCTCAAAAAACAAATTAATAAAAAGGGCTGAGCATACACAGTAGCTCAATCCCCAATATGGGGAGGGATCCCTTCCCTTGAGGCCTCATAATTAACAAGGTGCCTCAGAAGCTCTTTTTTGACTTTTTGATGTCTTTGGGACTCTCCTGTCTTGTAAGGAGAGTGTGTAACTTCCTGTGGCGTCAGCCCTAGAATGCAGGGTTCGTGCGGCTTCCTGGGAAGGGAAGGAAGGACACCAGTGGCTCAGCCTGCCCCCTCACCCAGCACCCTGACCAATGTCCACAACATCACACTCTAAGAAAAAAGCTTTCAGCATGGCCCAGAAGACAGGACTCTAAGGCTTGTTGGGAAGCTTCTGGACACTCCACTACAAGAGAGACGGCCTGAGCGAGTCTATTAAGCTCTGCACAGACAAAGGGGCCTTTTGCCCTGCAGCCAGCTGGCAGTGAGGCTGGCCAAGGAGCCGGGGACCAGGCCCAGGCTGGGGAGGGGACACCTCTTCTTCTTGTGAGAACCCACACGTGGCAGCCCCACCCAGGTCCCCTCTGGCCTCTTGTTGCTGTGTGCTCCCTGCAGGAAGTGTCACCCACTGCAGAGGTGGGGCTGCAGAAGGAGGAGGGGGCTTCTACCTCACAGCTGCCCAGCCAGACACTGATGGGCACGTGAAAGGTGTCAGGGCAGCCTCCACATGGCAGTCTCCCCAAACACCAGCCCCTCACCCCTAGTCCTTGGAGGCTGGGCTGGGGCCAGCAACAGTGAGGACTTATTGCACCCATGGAGGGCAGATGGGTCATGAGCCGCAGTGGAGCCTCGGGGGACCCCAGGACAAAGCCCAGTTCAGGTTCCACCAACCATTCCACTTCTCTGGCCTCAGTTTCCACTTCTGTTCTGACAGTGTCACCTGGGACCCTAGCATGTCTTTGGCCTGTCTCCTCGCCTTGCCTTCCTTGAGTTGCTGACACAAGCTCTTGGGACCCCACTGACCACCTTGGAAGCCAGGGGCTGGGACACCGGCCGGGGTGCCCTGCCACTCCCTGCATGCCACGGTAATGGGCCTGGATTACTCAGAACTCAGACAGGCTACATACACGCACTGACTCCCCATGATGCACTGCAAACATATAAAAATAAAAATAAAGAAAGACCTCAGACCCAGCCTGTAGAACAGGGGTCCTGATCATCCATGCATCACTCTGTGGACGGCCACAGGCTGGGCCTCCACCTTTGCCCACTGACACCTCCTCACCATGCTGCAGGGCTCCTGGAGTGAGCAGGTTTGCACCTAAAGACCTGGGAATGGATGGCTTCCTCCCAGCACCAGGAACCCAAGGCAGTCAGGATGGGGTGGGGGTGGGGAGCTTAGGGACAGGCAGCAGGTACAGCAGGCGGGGGCACTTCTAGCTGGGTAGGACTTTAGGAGCCCCCTCCTCTGCCAATGGTGACAACTACAAACCGCAGCAGGAGGGTACAAGGGGCCCGGGGTGCTGGGTAGACCCCATTACCAGGGGCTGGAGGCTGGGCCCCAACCCTCAGTGCCCACTCAGCCCTGTATGTGGGCGAAGGCCAGCAAAAATGACCGGCAGAAATCACAAACTGGCAGCCGTGGGCCACATTCACCCTCACACACTTCTGGTTTAGAGAAAAAAGTTACCAGAAGCCAAACTCAAGCCGGGATAGACCTGGGGGTTGGGGGAGGACACCTGGCCCCAATCCCTAACAGTGCCCCTGTGCTAGATGCCCAGACTTTATCAAGGCCCCGTGGAAGCCGTCCACCGTCCAGGCCAGTCCCATTTCTGACCCAGCCGTTCTGACTCCTGAGAGCATTGCTTTGGCGCCTGTCACCCGGCTTCAGGCTTCAGGCTGGCGGGATATCACGGGTCCTGTCACAGCTCACGGGCTAGGAGAGCCGGGTAAAGGGATCAGAGCCCAGTGGGGCCCAGGGACCAGGACTGCTGTCCAAGGTCACCGTCCACCTCACAGGCTGTCCCCACCAGCCCTGCAGCCCAGTCCAGCAGATAAGGTCCCTTCTTGGAAACGGGGGTGGGGGTAGGGGGGGTAAAGTTTCAGAAGTTAGGAGGACAGGGAGGAAAAGCAGGAGGTCTGGTGGTGATAAGGAGGCACCAGCTAGAGGAGGAGGGGCTCCTTGGCTACAGCCCCTGCAGGGCCTGTGCCAGGGTGCCTGGGGGAGCAGTGCCTGGAGAAATCTGCGATGCCCGGAGCCAGCACAGCAATCCCAGGCAGGGCCACCAGAGCCGGAGCAGGGACGTCCCAGCCTCCCATTCTAGGCAGGCGACAAAGGGCCAATTTCCCTCCTACCAGCCGATAAGCTGGAGCAAATAATTATTTTTGGCAAGTACAGGGTTCCCCTTGGACAGCATAAAGAAAACCCATCTCGCCTGGCCCAGTAATGGCCACACACTACGCACAAAACCTGCTGTGGCCGTGGCGCATACACTCATAGGGCCCAAACAAACACAAGCTGCGGGCCCACAGCCAGGGACCAGGAGAGGGGCGTCCCTTTCCAAGCTTAGGGCACAGGTGGGGTGCCCTGAACTAGGGAAAGTCCTTCTACAGATTTGAACCACACTGTCCTTGGCTGGGGTTGGCCACACACTGTCAGCTCAGATCTTTAGAAAAAAAAGGGAAAAAAGAGATGGGAGGATGGACAGAAGGAAAGTAGGAAGGAAGAAAGGGGAGAAAAGGAGGAACAAGGAGGAAGAGAGGTAGACGAGAAAGCTTAGAAAGGAAAACGTGCAGACATGAAGCGAAAGAAAGATGGAAAGAGCTCAGAGGGAGAAAAGGGAGTGAAGGAAAGAAGGAAACAAAGGAAAAAGAAAAAAAGGAAGAAAACAGAATGAAGAAGAGGAGGAACAGAAAGAAGTCAGGCAGGAAAAGAAAGAAGATGAAGGGGAAAACAGAAAAAGGAAAAAGAAGGAGGTGGGGAAGAAGGGAGTAAACAGGAAACAAAAAAGGGAAAGGAAAGGAGAGAGGAAAGAAAGGAGAAAACAAGGAAGTGGGGAGGAAGGAAGGAGGGGAGGAAGGAAGGAAAAAGTGAAAAGGAAGGAAAAGAAAGAAAAAGAGAAAGGAGGACGGGAGGAACTGAAAAGAGAAAAGGAGAAAGGAAGAGGAGGAAGGGGAGTGAAGGAAGGAAGGAAGGAAGGGGTGGGGGAAACACCAGGCACGACCTGCACTCACTTCTTCACATTGGCCTCGCCGTTGGGGATGCGCCGCAGCTTCTTCTTCTTGAGGATCTTCACAGCCCTGCGGCACAGCGTCTCGGAGTCCAGCACCTCCTTCACCTTGCCGTAGGAGCCCTCGCCCAGCAGGTCACCCATCAGGTACTTCCCAATGAGCTTGGCGCGCTTGCGGCGCGGCTGGTAGATGACCTCGGTGGAGTCGATGCGGTGGATGAAGGTGTCCATCCCCACAGCGATCAGCTCGCCCTCGGGGAACAGGCCCGGCGGCTGCGGGTCGGCCACGTCCATCCTTGATCCGGCGCCAGGGAGCCCTGCTCGCCCCCCACCCCTTGTCCCCTCGGTCCCCCGACGGGCAGCGCCCGCCTCCGGTCTTGGCTTCCCTTCTTCAAACGTTTAACAAGAAAAAAAAAAAGTAACGGACGGACCCCCCCACCCCCCACCCCCCGCCAAGTCCACGGGAAGTCTTCCTGCGACGGTCGCGGCTGTCCCCGGGCGCGGCGGCGCTAGGTCATCGTCCAGGCGCTCGGCCGAGGCGGCGAGAGCGCTGGGGCCCGTCCGCGCCGTCCATGCCCGGCCCCGCGCTCCCCGCCGCCGCCGCGAGCCCCGGGCCTCCGGCCAACACCGGGAAGCCGGGGCGATGCAGGCCGCAGGCTCCGGAACAGGAGGCTCCCCAAGGCTGACGAAGCCCAGGAGTCGCGTCCCCCTCGCCGCGGCCGCCGCGCGAGAGCAGGAGGCGGGGCGGCGAGGGGGGGATCCAGCCCATGCAAGGCCGCCCGCGGGGGCCGCCGGCGCCGCCCTCCCGGCCCCCGCTGCTCACTCCCGGGCGCCCCGGGTCGCCTCCCCCTTCCGCGCCCGACACGCCGCCGCCATCTTGTTTACCGCCCAGCGCCGCGCCGCCGCCGCACGCCCCGTCGCGGGACACGCCCCCAGGCGGCGTGGATGTGCGCGGCCGTTGGCTGCAACCGCTGACACCTCCCCTTTGGCTCGCCCCCGCCGCCACTGATGATTGGACCGTTTGGATCCGGGTGGGTGCCCGAGCGGGGATTGGTCGAGGCTGGGCTCCACCCAAGAGGCGGAGACGGATCTCTCATTGGCCCTTGAAGACGCCCGTCACGGAGAAGGAGGAAGGGAAGCGGGCGCTGGGAAGGAGAAGCTGCTACGGTGACCTCGGAGGGGTTTGTGCCTGAGGTCGGAGGTCACAGCTGCTGACGGCCTCCGTAGGACGGATGCGGCGTAGTGGGCAGTTTCGAAGTCAGGGGAGGCCCGAGGGCAAGGAGGGACACTAGCCAGGTCCCTTCCCTGAATCCCTCTTTGGGCGAGGTCAAAGGTCAAAAAGTAACCCAAAGGGGCCATTGCGTGCAAAAAGACTTTATTAAGCGCCACTGGGGTGGGGTGGGGAGGGTGCGTGGGGCGGGGGAGACGCGCAGAACGGGCTCTGCCCTGGAGGAACTCGCGGGGAGAACTCGGAGCGCAGCTGGCATCGTGTCAGCAAAGCGCTTTCGGTGGAAAACACGAAGAGCTGCCAAAATACGGCTTGATAAGGTTGAGATCGCCCCTTGCCGTGCCCGTCAGTGTTTCTCCCTCGCTCTTTTTTTTTTTTTTTTTTTTTTTGAGACAAGGTCTTTCTTCAAGTTGCTCAGGTTGGGCTCGAACTTGAGATCCTCCTGCCTTAGCCTCCTGAGTAGCTGGGATGACAGGTGTACACCACCACGATAGGCTGCTCACTCTACGTTATTGTGCTGCAACAGTCAGCTTTTTGTCCTGGAGGCTCTGGGGGCTGCAGGTCAGTCCCTCTGCCTCCCTTTATTCATCTATAAAATGGGCCCAGAAACCAGATTTTGGGCTGTTTGGGGGGTTTTGTTGTTGAATTTTTGGGTTCATTTGTTTTGTGGTGGGAATTGAACCCCAAGCTTCATGCATGCTAAGCACACGTTCCACCATTGAGCTATGTCCTCAGACCTTTTGGGTGGCTTTTTTTTGGTATTGGGATAGGACCCACGGCCCCCCACAAGCTAACCAAGTGCACTACCAATGAGCTACATCCCCAGCCCTTTTCTTTTTTCATTTGAGCCATAGTCTCAAGTTACCTAAGTTGGCCTTGCATTTTCAAACCCCTCCTGCCTCAGCCTCCTGAGTAACTGGAGTTACAGGCTTGTGCCATTGAGCCCGGTGGTTTTGGTTATTTTTAAGGAAAGCCACCTCAAGCAGCTGTCACACTAATCGCTTGAACTTGGGCTCCCTCAGATCAATGAGTATGGCATGAGTTGTTTTTGCATTACTGGGGATGGAATCCAGGGCCTTTGTACTGAGCTACATCCCCAGCCCAATTTTTATTTTTATTTATTTATTTATTTAGTACCAGGGATTGAACTTGAGACCTTGTACTTGCGAGGCAGGCAGTGGAACCACTGAACTAAATCCCTGGGCCTATTTTTATTTTATTTTACTTTGAGACAGGGTCTCCTAGTCACTAAGTTCCCCAGGCTGGACTCAAACTTGTAATAATGTCTCAGTCTCCCAGAGTGCTGCTATGACAGGCCTGTGCCCCAGGCCCAGATGACATGAGCTTTAATGTGTTCATTGAGACACTTGCTGAGGGCCATGGATTTAGCTCAGTGGTTTTGCCGCCTGCCTCGAAAGCGCAAAGACTGGAGTTGGATCCCTGGTACCCAAATAAAAAAGGAAAACACTTGCTGAGCCAGTCGTGGTGGCATATGTCTGTCATCCTAGCACTTGGGGGTCAGAGGCAGGAGGATCACGAGTTCGAGGCCAGCATAGTAAGACCCTTAGGGCTGGGGATTTAGCTCAGTGGTTTCGCTGCCTGCTGTGCAAGAGGAAGGACTGGGTTTCGATCCTCGGTACCAAAAAAAAAAAACAAAAACAAAATATAGTACGTAGTGAGACCCTGTCGCGGGAAAAAAAAAAAAAAGACCCCTGTGGATTGAAGGAGTATGGGCGGCAGTATGTGGACTTCTGCGGCCACTAGGGGGTGCACGTGGCCGCGCGCGGATCTGGGAACCCCAGTGACCTCCACCCCATCCCACCCTCTACCCTTTGCAGGGAGACACTTGGGACTGGCACACTTTGCTGGACTGTGTCAATTGTTACAGATGGAGCAGCAATCTCAGAGCACACACAGTCCTGTCACCCCCTGCTCACTGGGGACCCTGTGGCCAGGTCTCTGGGACAGATGTTCCTGGGCACTGCCAGGCCCGGGGCAGCTTTGCTGTCCTCCACCTGCCAGGAGCTCCTCCAATCGTGACAATCATATATGTCCCCAGATGTCACCAAGAGTTCCCTGGGGACAGAGTTGCTCCTCAAAATGACAGACCTTGGTTAAAAATTCACATTGTAGCCAGGGATTTAGCTCAGTGGTTCCGCCATCTGCCTTGCAACCACAAGGACCTGAGTTCGATCCCCGGTACCAAAAAAGACAAAAAATTCACATTGCAGGTGTTTTGTTTTGTTTTGTTTTGTTTTGTTTGAGACAGGGTCTTGCTATGTAGTTAAAGGTGGCCTTGAACTCACTGTGCAGCCTAGGCTGGCCTCCCACTGGTGATCCTCCTGCCTCAGCCTTCTGAATGCTGGGATTACAGGCGTGTGCCACCATGTCTCGTTTCATGTCACTTTATATGCATCCTTTTCTTGACTTTCCAAAGTCTATCCAAAACAGATCAAATCTTTGTTCTTACAACGTATATCCCTCTCAAACCCCTGCATCCACGAATCTACTTCCTGTCTCTGGAGTCACCTGTCCTGGGCGTTTCCTGTCCATGGAACCTGTGGTGTGAGTCCTTCCACGTCTGGCGTCTCTCACTGAGCACCTCATCTTCAAGGTCCGTCCACACTGTGGCAAGTTGTCACAGCCGCGCTTCTTTTCATGATTAATATTCCAGTGATGGGATGGACCTTGCTGCATGTCCTTTTGTCCAGTGATGGACAGTTGAGTTGATTCCAACCTCTGGCTGCTGTGACTGTATACACATTCTTGTATGGATGTGCATTTTCATTTCTTTGGAGTAGGTATCAAAAAGTGGAATTATTGGGTCTTGTACTGTCTATGTAAGTTTTTGAGGAGAGGGCAGGCTGGTTTTTGTTTAGTTTTGTTTTTTGTTTCTGTTTTGTGGTACAGGGGGTCAAACCCAGGCCTTCCCACTGAGTTACATTCCATAGCCCTTTAAAGAAAAAAATTTTTTTTTTTGGTACTAGGGATCGAACTCGGGTCCTTGTGCTTGCACAGCAGGCGGCGAAACCACTGAGCTAAATCCCTGGGCCCCCAATTCTTTTTTTTTGAGGTAAGTACTAAGTTGCCCAGTTGCCCAGTACTAAGTTGCAATCCTCCTTCCTCAGCCTGCAAGAGTGGTGGGGCTACAAATGTGGGCCCCTGTGCCTGGCTCAGTAGGCTGTTTTCCTCATCTGCACTTGGTATCTTTTCAACTTTTAAGTTCTGAAACAAGGGAGTGTGTTACCTACTCAAAAACTTAAATTAGCACAGAGAAAGAAAGTGGCAAACTCTAGACTGTGGGGGACGTGACAGGAGAAACAACTGACTTTCGTGCAAACCAAACCACAGGAAAAAACATGAGAAAGAGAGTTGAGGGTAAGGGAAGGTGAGCCGAGAGATGAAAAAGCACACAAGTGATGCATCCAACACTCACAGGATGTGGACCTTAGCCCAACCCACAGCACCGTGTAAAAAGCCACACACAGGGCTGGGGATTTAGCTCAGTGGTTTCGCCGCCTGCCTCGCAAGTGCAAGGACCCGAGTTCGATCCCTGGTACCAAAAAAAAAAAAAAAAAAGCAGCACACAATATATGTGACAACCCGGAAGATGCAGTGATATTTAGGGACCATCGTTAAAGTGTTCAGGTGCAACAAAGGTATGACCATGTGTGAAACAGAAAGTGGGGGCCTGGGGTGCAGCTTAGTGGTGAGCTCTTGCCCAGCATACACAAAGCCCTGGATTCCATCCCCAGCAACCACATAAAAAAACCCAATCAATGTGTGTCCATCGCATGTCATATGACTGTATCAAAATTTAAATTAGGGAGAAGCTTGGCTTATGTGGAGTCTGCTAACTAACTGGAGTGTTTTTCCAGACCACTATTTGTTCAATGCTTGGGGGGTCTTTCTGAAACAAATCACATCCTCTGGTGTCTTGCTGGTGCTTGAGATGCTTTTATAAGTTATATGGAAAAATGTTCAAATACGTTTCTTTTTTTTTTGGTACCGGGGATCGAACTCAGGTCTTTGCACTTGCGCAGCAGGTGGCGAAACCACTGAGCTAAATCCTCGGCCCTTTAAGTGCTTTTCAGTTTTGTTTTGGCTGAGTTCTACTGTATTTGAATATTATTGTAGTTTTTTTCCCCTTGCATTGTTCTTCTTTGAATGGTTTTAATTTTTGTGTGTGTGTTTGATAATAAAGCTATGTAAAAAAAATTTTTAAACAATCAAAAATCAATAAAAGATGAATATATGCCAGATACGGTGGCGCACGACTGTAATCTCAGCACTCAGGAGGCTGAGGAAGGAAGATCACCAGGAGTTTGAGGTCAGCTTGGACTACATGGTGAGTTAAATGCCAGCTTGGACTACATAGTGAGACCCTGTCAAAAAAAGGGGTGGACATGGTGCTACCTGCTTATAATCCCAGCAACAAAGAGGCTGAGGCAGAAGGATTGCCATGAGTTTGAGGCCAGGTTCGGGTACATAGTAAGTTCAAGCCTAGCCTCGAATATATAGCAAGACCCTGTCTCCAACCTCTTTACCCTATTAAAAAATAGAGCCCAAATCTCAAATGCCTATTAAGGGCCAGGGTTTAGCTCAGTGGTACCGCCGCCTGCCTCAAATGCCTATCAAAGGAGACAGAAAATTGGTTAAACAATGTGGTCTGTTCATATAATAGAACATTACTTAGCCATGAAAAAGAGTGAGGTTCTGACACACGTGGATGTTACTATTACGTGGGAGTAATTATCACATACATGGGTGATATCATTACAGATTATCATATGAAGGCCCTTGAGGCCATGCTGCTCAGGGAGCTGAGCCAGACGCAGGAGGACACACACCACAAGGACCCACTCCCAGGAGGCCCAGCACTGTCAGATCCACAGAGGATGATGGTGCTGGGCTGGGGAGGGGATGGGAGTCACCATTTCCTGGGGACAGAGGCTCAGCTTGGGGAGTCAGAAAGTTTTGGAGGTGGAGAGCAGGGATGGCGCACAGCCATGTAATTCACTTAATGCCTCTGAGCTGAGTACTCAGAATGGCTACATATACATGAAATTGTTTTTTTTCTTTCTTTTTTTTTTTTTTTGGTACCCGGGATCAAACTCGAGACCTTGCTCTTTTGAGGTAGGTGTCGAAACCACTGAGCTAAATCCCCGGCCCTCAATGTTGTAATTCTTTTTTTTTCTGGTACCAGGGATCAAACTCATGACCTTGCACTTATGAGGCAGGCATGGTGCCACTGAACTAAATCCTGGCCCAATTCAGTTTCTACTAATAAATTATTTTGTTTCTTTGTTATAGGCTTTAGCTATATACTCCAGGCTGGGCTCAAACTTGCAATTCCCCAGCTCAGTTTCCCAGAGTGCTGGGATTACAGATGTGTACCACTCTGCTCTGCTTTTATGATTTTTTTCCGGTGTCTGGAATCAAACTCAGGACCTTGCGCTCACCAGGCAGGCACGGCACCATTGAGCTACATCCTCAGCCCCTATGATTTTTTTTTTTTCAGTACTGGGGATTGAACTCAGGACCTTGTGCTTTCAAAGCAGGCATGGTGCCACTGAGCTAAATTCCAAGCCATCCCCTATGATTTAAAAAAAAATTTTTTTTTCTTTTTCTTATTCTCCTTCCCTTCCTCTCTTCTTCTTCTTCCTTCTTCCTCCTTCTGCCTCCTTCTCCTTCTTTCAGCTCTAGCAATGGAACCCAGGACCTTGTGCACAATAGGCAAACACCACTGAGCTACACCCTGGGCCACACACCTCCACCTATACAGTTCCTACCCAATAAGATGATTACTCACAGCCATGTGATCCCAACCTGGCCAATCAGGACATTCCATTACTTAGCCACAGTAATTGGTTCCATAAGTGCATGTCCTGGGGATTTAGTCGGTGGCACCAGGCCTGCCTGGCAAGTACAAGGTCCTGAGTTTGGTTCCTGGTACCAAAAAATTAAAGAAAAATTTAAAAATAAGTCCATGTGACCCAGGTTGGTCCAATGACAACCTTCCTTGGTACTCTTGGCACTGGAAGAGATGCTAAGCCTCTGTTAGAGCTAATAAGCTGAAGAGGGCCTGAAGTTTACACCTGGATCATCTTTGTCCTCATAATGGGGAAACCCACTGGAGAAGAACACTAAGGGTACACAGCAGAGCTGAAGGATGAAGAGGTGGGCAAATCCTTGAGACTTCAAGGGTCCTGGATCCAACCAAGCTATAAACCACTGGGACTCACTCAAAAGCGATTCTGACCTGCCGAGGACAGTTGGCAATGTTACAAGCCACGTTTTGGTCATTATGAGTGGGTGGAGAGAGCTAAGCTACTGACATTGAGGAGGTATAAAGCCAGCCACACAGACTTTCAATCCAAGCATTGGGGAAGCTGAGGCAGGAGACTTTCAAGTTGGAGCCCAGTTGGGACAATTTTCCAAGTTATGGAGACATCAGTCAAAAACCAAGAACAAGAGGAGATAGAGCCTGGGGACACTGCTCCACATCCTGCAGCACCCAGGACACTGACCCCAGGAAACAATTAGCCTCAAATGTCCACAGTGCTCACTTGGGAAGCTGAGGCAGAAGGATCACTGGGAGTTTAAGGCCAGTCTGGGCAACATAGTGAGCTCAAGGATAATCTAAACTACAGAGTGAGACACTGTCTCAGAAAAAAAAAAATGGGGCTGGGGATTTAGCTCCCGAGCCTGCCTCACAAGCACAAGGTCCCGAGTTCAATACTCAGTACCAAAAAAAAAAAACAAAACGTCCACAGTCCTGAGGGAAAGAGACCCTGAGTTTGATCCATCCCTGGGCTTTTCAGTTCCAAAAGCAAAAAAAAGAAGTCAGTTTCGGTTTCTGTCACTTGCAACCAAAACAATCTAACCAATACAGGGGACAGGCACTCAGGAGGCTGAGGCAGGAGGATCACTGCGAGTTTGAGGCCAGCCTGAACTACATAGCGAAACTTTGTCTCAGAAAAACAAAACAAAAATACAGGGGAGAAGACACAGTTGGAGTCCTTAGAGATATGGAAGTTGCAGATGTCTGAACTGGGTTTTGCAGGACCCATGCCAGGGTGGGCTATCGTGGATCAGAACTGAGAGTTTGTTTTATTTTTATTTTTTTGTGGTGCTGGGAATGGAACCGAGGGTCTTGTTCATGCTAGGCAAATGCTCATCACTGAGCTACAGCTTGGGCCCTTTGTGTATTTATTTTTGCAGCACTGAGCTACTTCCTAATCCTTTACAAAAATTTTAAAATTTTGAGACAGGGTCTTGATAATTTTTTCAGAATGGCCTTGAGGTTTTGATCCTCCTGCCTCTGCCTCCAGAATGCTGGGATTACAGGCATATGCCTCGGTGCCTGGCTAAATCATTTTATCTTTTTTTTTTTTGGAGATGGGGTCTTGAACTTGTGGTGATCTTCCTGCCTCAGCCTCCCAAGTGCTGGGATTACAGATGTGTGTCACTATGCCTTGGCAATTATCTTTTTTTTTTTTTGGTACCGGGGATTAAACTCGGGTCCTTGCGCTTGCGCAGCAGGCAGCGAAACCACTGAGCTAAATCCCCAGCCCTATCCTCATTTTATAGATGGACCTGGAGTCAAACATCTTGGACAGAAGGTCGGGATTTGAACGCTGGAAGTCCTAACTCCCATGTTCCTGGGCTCTTCTCCCTTCTACTAACGTCTCCTGCAGCAGCAGGGACAGGCAATGACCAGCAGGGGCCAGAGCCTCAGAGACATGGCCTGGGGGAGTCCAGTTCTTCCCAAAGGTGGGGGTCCTAGGGGTTCTGCAAATGCCTCTCTCCAACTATTGGCCCTAGAATGAGTCACCTGGGACCAGGTCAGCCTCTGGAATCTCCCTGGGACTGGGTGGCATCCACCTGGGGTGCCCATCCAGAAAGTCCCAGGGCGATGACCTCATTATTTGGGGTGGCTTGCCTGCCTCCTGGGCCCCTTCCTCATACTTTTTTTTTTTTGAGACAGGGTCTCCCTAAGTGTCTAAATTGCTCTGTTGCTCTATAACATTCCATGGCTCCTAACTGCCCAGGGTGTAAAGGCCTGGCCCCAGCTTCCCGGGACCCTGCCATACCACTGTCCCTTTTCCCAGTCCCGAGACCCAAGACCCTCACAGGCCCTGTACATGCCCTTGGCTGTGTCCCTGACCCGCAGGGGCCTTTGCCTGTGCCTGGAGCAGAGGTGGAAGGCCCAGCCCTGAAGACTCAAACCCGCTGTGCTGGTTCGCAGCTTCCTGATGTTGTCCTGGTACTGACACAGCCCTGAGCCTAGAGGCTGCAGGATTGAAGAGGGAGCCACGGGCAAAAGCTGAGGCAGGAGGATCACTGCGACTTCAATGCCAGTCTGGGCTACATAGTGAGTTTACAGACAGCCTGAACTACACAGCGAGGCCCTATCTCAAAAACAAACAAAAATAAAAAAGAGGAAAAAAAAAAGAGAAAGAAACCGACAGCCAGAGATGGAGAGAGAGAGACAGAACAGAGATAGCCAGAAGAAGAGAGATGCTGGGAAACAAAGACAGAGGCCTCCAGAGACAGAGATAGTGAGTGATAAAGGGAGCCAGGGGAGGGGCAGGCATGCCAGTGCACAGCTGCTCCTGCCTCAGTTTCCCCTGTGCATGCCAAGCAGGCACAGGGGCACTCCCAGGCCACTGGCTGAGAGGAAGCAGGCATGGAAAGCAGAAGTGGCTGGGGTGGCGGGCAGGAGGGGCGCCCGCGGTGGCCGGGATCGCCGGGACTTTCCAGGTTGAGGAGAAACAGGAAGTGACTCCTCGTCCCAGTGCTCCCACGGGGCTGGGCCAGGCTGGGGGCACCTGCCCCTCCCCACCTGCCCAGGACTGGAGCCTGCTGCTCCCCCACGCTCCTTCCTCCACTCCCTGCATCCATCTCCTTACCACAAGCTGGGCAGAGCAGGGAGGGAAAGGGAGGCTGGGGGCCAGGTGCTCCAGTGTGGGGAGTCTGAGGGCCTGAGAATGTCCTTATCGACAACCTTCAGGTTTTTCTGGAGTTTTCTGCTGTTTGAAATATTTAGGAGGGCTGGGGTAGGATGAGGTGGCGCTCGCTTGTCATCCCAGCTACTCTGGAGACTGAGACAGGAGGATCATCTCAAGTTTGAGGATAGTCTGGGCAATTTAGCAAGACCCTTGTCAAAATAAAAAGGACTGGGGACTGGTGAGCACTTGTCTAGCATATATGCAACCCTGAATTTGATCTTCAGAATTGTAAAAAGGGAAAAAGAAGTAGGGGCTGTTTAGGTGCAACCCAGCAGGTAGCTACTATCACTATTCCTGTTTTCATTTTATAAATGAGGTGTTGCAGGTACAGAGAGGTAAACTAACTTTCCCAAGGTCACACAGCAATAAGCAGAGCTGCACCCAGAGCTCCAGAACTGGGTCCCTACTCTTCTCCAAGGCCACTTTGATTCCTTGGAAATCCCCAAATGTGACTAATTCCCTAGACATCCAGGGACTTGGCACATTCCTGCATGCTGAGCCAGCTCGACCTAGCCTGCCCTCGGCAAACCACCCCATTTCAGGCAGAACAACCCAAGACAGCTGCTCAGTTTTCCAAGTCAGACATGGCAAAGGCCAAGTCCAGTCCTTTTTCAGGTTCGTTGGTGATCTCTGGTCGGCCACAGAACAATTCTGTGCCTCAGTTTCCTGCCCTGTGGAAGGTGGGTAATACCAGTCCAGGTCTTAGGGGGCCGCTGTGTGCTACTCCACCCTACTGCTTGGGTTCAGAGGATCCCAGAGCTCTGGTGATTGCTTTGCTGCTGGCTTATTTATTTTTTTTGTACCGAGGATTGAAATTGGGACCTTGCCTTGCAAGGCAGGCAGTGGCATCGCTGAGCTAAATCCCTGGCCCTGGTTGCTGACTTCTTTAAAAATTTCTTTCTCTCTTTCTTTCTTTCTTCTTTTTTTTTTGCAGTTCTAGGAACAGAACCCAGGGTCCCCCACATGCTAGGCAAGCACCCACCACTAACCTCCATCCCCAGCTATTTTTATTTTTTATTTCCAGGGTCTTACTAAGTTGCCTAGCTGGCCTCAAACTTGAGATTCTCCTGCCTCAGCCTCCCAAGTAGCTGGGATGACAGCCATGGGCTAGTCTGGCAGTTCTTAAGAAGTTTTGCATTAAGGTCCCTGTGTTTTCATTTTTCACGGGGCCACATAGCTCCTGTGTGGGAGAAAATGAGAAAGACTGACAGGGCACCATCCATCCATCCATCCATCTATCCTTCAAATCCACCTTTCTGGTCTTCAGTGCCTGTTGCTTGATGTAACTGCTTTGCATTAACTTTGGAAGAGGGTTTCAGCATAACACCCATGGGCCCCTGGGTTGGATTAGCAACAACCACCCCCCCAAAAAATAAGAAAATTAAGAGAAAGTAAAATAACTTCATAGTCAGGATTGCAACCCAAATTGCCCAAAATGGCATCCCAAAGTGCAGCTTTCTCTGGATAAATAGTTTTTCCTCTTTGGGTCTCAGTTTCCCCATCTGCCCATTTGTCCTTTCGGGCTTGGTTACAGGAAACCCTTAACCTAAATTCTCTTTGCCAGTCCCACATCGGATTGGGTCTTTTTTTTTTTTTTTGTACCAGGGATTGAACTAGGGTCCTTGCACTTGCACAGCAGGTGGCAAAACCACTGAGCTAGATCCCCGGCCCGGGTCTTTTTTTTTTGGTACTGGGGATCAAACTTGGGTCCTTGTGCTTTCGAGGAAGGCGGTGGCACCACTGAGCTGAATCCCTGGCCAAGATCAGGTCTTTGAACAGCTTTTACTTTGCCCAGATTGGAGTTCCTATTGCTGTCTATCTGGCAAACTCCTACTCGAATTTCAAAACCCCAGCTTCAGTATCCTCTCTACCATGCCACCATCCAGGATGTGCTAAGCAGAGACTTCATGTTTCCCTGGGCTCTGGGCCTGATGACGGGTGTGGGAAAGTCTGGCCACAGAACCAAATCTCCAAGTTCACTGAACCAAAAATCAAAGCCATAGATAAAGAAACTCCAACTTTGAGGCTGGAATGTGGTCAGGAGGTGTCTGCTGATGGTGACTTGGGTCAGGTGACTGTAGTCTGACACCAGGGTGGAGAGAACATGCCACCTGGATCTGTCTGCACCAGCCTGCCCACCCCATTGGGTCCAGTCAGCTCCAGGGTGGGCTTGAATTTGAGATCCTCCTGCCTGAATCTCCTGAGTAGCTGGATTTCGGGTGTGCACCACCATACTTGGGAATTCTTAATAATTTTTGCATGAAGGTTCCTGTGTTTTCATTTTTCACGGGATCTTGAAAGTTGTGTATCTCTGGGCTCTGGTCATGGCTGGGTCTCGCCTCCTTCCTTGCATAGGCAAATCCGGACAGTTTTCATCTGGTGGCTGGAAGCCTGAGGGGAAGGGCGTATGGGTCCTCACCATGCCCAGAAGGACCCTGTTCTCTTGGGGTAACACTAGGGCCCCTGTACGCTGCGCCGTGTTGGCTGGGCCTCAGGTCCGTATTTTGGGTGAGATTGATGGGTGGTTAATAGAACTATTGGAGAGGAGGCAGTGAAGGTACAGAAACATAGCGGACTGGGCGGCAAGGAGAGTTCGGCATGTGCAAAGGCCTGGAGGAGGCTGCGAAGGAGGACCCGAGTTGGATAGCAAAGCAGGATAGCTGGGGATTTAGCTCAGTGGTTCCGCCGCCTGGCCCGCAAGCGAAGGGACCCTAGTTCGATCCCCGGTACCGGAAAAAAAAAAAAAAAAAAAAGCAGGATGGAATTCACGTGCGTGTTGCAAGGGAGGAAACTGAGGCAGGGGAGATTGAGACACAAGCCAGGTCTTCAGCACCGCGCGGGTGTGGATTCGCACTCCACGCCCACCACAAACCACGCCCATTAAAAAAAGCCCCCCACGAAGCCCCGCCCCGCGGCGTGACCGGAAGTGCGCGGGGCCCCCCAAGATGGCGCCCGAAACCCGGAAGTGAGCGGCGACCGCCAAGAGGCTCGGAGAAACTGAGGCGTTGCAAGCTCCGCGTCTGGCCGCACCCGGCTCCGAGGTGAGGCGTCCGATCGCGACTCCCGCCACCGACCCAGGCCCCTCGCTACCCCTGCACGGCCCATCGCGGGGCCCTGGTGTTCCCCGTCGGGGTTCCGGGGTTCGCTGGGTGAGGGCATTGCGACCACCGCCCGGCCCCGCCCTCCGCGACCCCTAACCCCGCCCTTCGCCGCGACCCCCCTCCCCCCGCCCCCCGCGCTTTTCTCCGGTAATCCCTGTGCCGAGTTCCCTGTTAATCCCGACTTTTCGTTTTCTGGAGATCCTTGACCCCAGATTCCTTGGTGACACTGGAGCTCCTTGGTGACTCTAAACTCGTATTTCCTTGACCTCTTGACATCTCCCTCCTTGTGACCCTTAACCCTGTGCATTTGTTGGCCCTTTTCTCTAGATGATCCCAGATCTCTCTTATCTCGGTGACCCCAGACCCCTGGCTCCTTGGGGATCTAGGACCCCTTTTGGCCCTTCCCTAACTCTGTTGCTCCCAGCCCTCCTGGTTCTCAGCCCTGGCGGCTCCCTCCGCTGGGAGTCGGTCCCCGGTTTGGAAGGAGGCTCCCTGAGCATATCTGACCCCCCCCCCCCCGGCGTCCTCGCGGCGTCTGCCCAGCCTGTAGGGTGGGAGTGCTCAGCCCGAGTGGCTTGGAAGCCTAAGGACCAGTGAGGTTGGCAGGGACAGAGGCCTCGCCAGGAGCGTCCTGCCTCATTACAGCTCTCCCAGAACCCTAATTCCTGGGCTGGAGGCCGGTGGGGCCTGGAGGGACCAACCCAGACTAGCCTGGGGATGTGGGAGCTAGGACCCATCTAACACCCGGAGAGGAGGTGTCTTCCTAGATGAAATGATTAACATTTTGTTAAGTTAAAAAAAAAAAGAAGAATCCAGTGTGTAAACTGCCACCCGGGCATCCCCCGACTCTGCTTCCCGGAATGCCTGTGGGTCACGCCTGCTCTGGAATGTCCTTCCTGCCCAGGAATGATCGGTGCCATTTGCTGCACCCTCCAGTGGTGAACCGGGGTGCCTGGCCCTGGAGCCAGCCTGTGGGACTCCTGTTGGCAGTTTGGGGGTTGGAGAATATCATTCAGCGTGACAAGGGGGTGCCTGAGCAAGGTGGGGTATCCTGAGCTGGGAATCTTGTGAACCTGCTGTCAGGTGAGGTGACAGGCAGGCCAGGAGCCTGGCACCTGGGGGGAGCTCCCTGTGGGACCCGCCCTGTGGGACCCGAGGGCCCTGCTGGTGACAGGAATTGAACTCAGAGGAATCGCCAGGGACAGTGCCTTCTGGCTGTGAAAGTGAGTGTCCGAGCTGTTTCCAGCTGTGCTGGCTCTGGGGTGCTGGTCATCTGTGGATCCCTCCCCAGGACTTCTAGGGTGGCAGGGAGCAGGCCCCCTGGCGGCACATTATGACATCCCCACCCTTTCTTCCTGAGTGCCCTCCTCCCCCAGCCTTCTTGGTTGTCCTGGTCCTGGATTTTCCCAGGGGAGGCCCCAGAGGAGGGGAGGAGTTGCCTTTCAGACCCCTGGGGGGTGGGGCTGGTCCCAGGCCTCCTTGGCAGGGGAGGGATGGAAGCAAGTCTGCCAGCCTCCCCCCCCCCAGCCCTGCTCACACCTGCTGGCAACAGGACCCCAGCATGGTGAAGGGCTGGGACAGAAAGGCATAGAGAGCCCTGGGGCCCAGACAGGAGCCTTTTCCAGGGGGAGTCTCCGAGGGCTTTGAAGTCTGGTGTGTAGGAGGGGATCCACGTCCTGAGTGCTCCAGCCTCTGTCCCCAACCCTGGTGGGGAAACTGAGGCCCAGAGAGCCTGCACCTGGCCTGTGTATTGGGCTACAGCCCTCGGGCCTGTCCCACACTGCCTTCCCATCCTGAGGTGTGACCAGCTCAGGCTTGGTCTGAGTTCTAGCAGTGTCACAGACACCCCCCTTCGAGGGCCTGGCAGGAAACGCTGACACAGCGGGAAAGCGCGCCCTAATAAAGAGGCAACTGTGTCTGCCAGTGAGCCTGGTCTCTGAGGGCCGCCCCCCTTCCAGGGTGGGATCAGCTTCTTTCCCTTTTCTATGGGGGAGGGAGTGTAACAGAATCTGAAATCATCGAGGTAATGGTGCCAGGAGGTTGACACAGTGGGGTGTGTGGAGGAGCCCCTGGACCCCATGGTGTCAACCCAGCCCCAGGTTGTATGTGTGCACTTGTGCGTGCTTGTAGGGACACCGGTGTGTGTTTGCAAGTGCTTACGCCAGGTGTATGTGCTTGTTTGGGATCTGCCTCTGCCAGTGTGAGCATGCACAAGTACCATGCACACCCACTTGTGTGTGTGTGCTTGCGGGGATGTGTGTGTGTGTCGCCTGTGCACACGTCTGTGGGATTCCTGATGGGCAGGCTTGGAGCCGAGGGCAGTGTAGTCAGATAGTTCGTGAGGAGGGAGGGCCAGGTGTGGCCAAGTGCTGGATGTAGCCCAAGGTCCAGGTCACCTGGGGTCCTTCCCTGGCCTTTTGAGTGCACCCCCATGGCTCTGCTGCGTGGCCCCCTCACCCCACGGATGTGAGTCCCACATCAGCCTAGTGGGATTGAAGAACAGACTTCCCCAGGGTCTCAGCCACCCTGAGGCAGGGTGGCAAGTGACTGCTACCTCTGGGTCTCCTGCTTCCCTGCCTGGGAGGTGTGGCCATGTCCTCCCAGTGCTGCCTTGGGCAGGGGGAGTGCCCTAGGGGATTTGGACTCCTAGTGAGTGGGGTCTGCCTGCATTGCGCATGTGGTCAGCAGGGCCAGCCTGACCTCAGGACTGTGGCTTTTGGCTGAAGCTTTTGCCTGAAGCTCTGTCCTTGTGGGAGGTGGTGGCCTAGGTTTCTAGCTCCCCTGGGCTCTGGATGGCAGGCAGGAGCCATGGGACCCTTTCGAGGACAGACCCACACCTATCAGGACCAGAGGGGCAGGGAAGTGACCTGGTGCTGTGGTGCAGAGTGTCTGGTGGCCCGCAGCTCCTGCTCCTGAGGCTCTGGGGACAGCCCAGCGGGGGCGCCCTCTCCTGTGCAGGCCCAGGGAGGCCCAGGCCTTGGGAAGATGTTCATTTGTCCCCTGCTTTGTGCTGAGCACCCGCTCAGAGCTGAGGAGCTGAGTGGTGCTGAATAGGTGGGTGGGCGGATGGGGCCCAGCCCCCATACAGTGGCAGTCTTTGTTTTTGTTTTTGAGACAGGGTCTCAGTATTGTAGCCCAGGCTGGCCTTGAACTTACTATGTAGCCCAGGCTGGCCTGGGAACTCACACCAATCCTCTGGCCTCAGCCGTTTTTTGTTTTTTGTTTTTTTCTTTGTTTGTTTATTTGTTTGTTTGTTTTTGGTACTGGAGATCGAACTCGGGTCCTTGTGCTTTCGAGGCAGGCAACGGAACCAATGAGCTAAATCCCCAGCCTTGGCCTCAGGCTCTTCTGGAGTTCTGGGAAGATAGGCATGCGCCATCACACCCTGCTCTCTTGGTGTTTTGTGGCTCATTCCTGCAGGTGCTGGCCCTTCTCCCTGTGTCCTAAACCCAGACCCTAAAGCCACTTTGGAACTTGGGTCCCCAAGAGGGGAGGGCCAGGTCGTGGCAGGTGTCTCCCAGACCTGGGGCTGTTGGTGACCCAAGTGCAGGCCAATGGTCCTGGAGCCCATGGTCCATCCCAAGCAGGAACAGATCCCTGAGTGAAACCGAAACAGGTGGTGTTGGTCGATGCGTTTCGAAAGTGACAGTAATGTGTCCAGATTCCTTCCGGCAAGTCACTCGATTTCCTGGGAGTCTCCCACCCCCGAAGGCTCTGGGCACCCAAAGGGCCGAGGGTCCAGGTTGGCAGTAAACCTTTATGCACTGACTCACCACTGCCAGGTGGGGTAGCCAGGCCACCGTGCTGACAGCAGAAGAGAAGGTCCCTGGCCCAGGCTCTGGGAGCACCTGGCCGCCCACCCTGAATGTTGTCTGTCCAGCGGTGGCCACGGGCCTGTCCTGGGGTGTCAGGTACACTGAGTGAGTGCTCGCCCCGTCCCCATGGGGTGGAGCAGGGTGAGGTGGAGTGAGTGTTCATGGCTGTGGTCTCCGTGTTGTGTGGGTTTGCGGGACCTGTCGGGGTGTGGGGTGTCCAGATGTGGATGGAGGTGAGCAGCAGAGCTTGTTGAAAGGTGAGAGGGTGGGCGGTGCTTTGCTTGGAGTGGGCAGAATGTCCTTGGAAGTGGGATGTCTGACTCTTCTGCTGCCCTGGTCTGGATGGGTCTCGGTTCAGTGCCTGTTGTTGTAGCCCAGGCCAGGGCGAGCTGGCCAGGGGCATTTTTGGGGTGCTCCCTCAGATTTTAGAAGGACTGGTCCCCCACAAGCTCAGACCTCCTAGATCCCCAGGTAGATGCAAGGGGCTCTCGGGGATGGCCCCGGGGGGGTTCCAAGGCATAGCTGGGGCCTGGTGGCAGTGCCTGGAACTAGAGGAAGGTGCCCAGCACTGGGGCCTGGGCCTGGCAGCCTGAATCACCCACTCTGAACCAGAGGAGGCCACCCCCAACCCAGACCCAGGGTTTCCCTTGAGAAACCAGCTGATCTGGAAACCCGGGCCACATTCCTGTGCGGGAGGCCTGGCCATCCCCTCCGCTGGGGCCCAGGTGTGCCCCAGCCAGGCCCTCCCCACCCACCCAGCTCCCACGGGAGGGCGGATGGTCTCCAGAAGGGGGGGCCGCCTTCCGGAGCCTGTTCCTGCCTCTCTCCCTGCTGGTTACTCAGGAGCCTTGGTTTCCCTGCACATGGCCTGGCCTCAGACAGGGACTGTGTGGCCGGCACTGCAGTGCTCTGGGGTTGGGCCCAGAGACTCCCATTCCTTTGATTCCCCACACCCTGTGGCGGTGGCACCTCCCAGGGCACAGGGGACTCTGCAGAGGGGTCCTGAGCATGGTTCTAGGTGGGAGGTTATACTGGAGGGTCGGGGGCCTTCAGCATCCTCGGGTCCTTGTGAGCAGAGGCCTCTCTGCAGAGGCGGAGGGCAGCTCAGAGGCCCCAAGCATTGGAGCGGCTCCAGACACGTGATGTGGGGGAGGTCCTAGCCTCTGGAAGCTGAGACCCACCTGCCCCAGAGGTCAGCACAGGGGGAGATAAGAGATAAGATCCCAGAGCCAACAACTTAGGGTGGAGCTACACTCACCTGGCCCTGGTGGCAGGAGGGAGGGTACCAGGATCACCCCACAGAGTCTGTGCCCCCTGTGTGGTGTTGCCAGGGCAGAGAGCCTGGGTCCCGAGCAGATGGAGATGCCGCGCTCTGGGTCCCTGTCGGGGGTTGCCCCACAAATGGGCTGAGCCTTCCCACTCCTCCTGAGCCCCTAGCCCCTGCTAGCGGGGACACAGCTCCTGGGTGATCCCGGCCCCTAGGCTGGATAGGGAGACGAGGATAGCAGAGTCAGGCCCCTCGCCAGGACCAGGGCAGCCTGGCCACCGCTGTCCGGGTGTCACATCTGACAGGAAGCGGGGCCAGTAGCAAGTGTGAGGGCCAGAGATGCCCCTCCATGTGGGCCTCATATGAACAAGGGCCTGTCAGTTTCAAAGATCCCGGATGTCGTGAGTGAGGGAGAGGCGACTTAACATCTGCTCTGGGAGAAGGCCAGGCTCTGGGGAGACCAGAGCTCAATAGTCAGATGCCCTTTTTTTTTTTTTTTTTGGCGGTACTAGGGATGGAACCCAAGGCCTTTGCACTAAGCTACATCCTCAGCCCTTTTTATTTGGTTAAATTTTGAGACAGTCTTGCTAAGTTACCTGGGCTGGGCTCTAATTTGTAGTCCTCCTGCCTCAGCCTTCCAGAGTGTGGGATGACAGGCGTGTGCTACCACATCCAGTAAAGGCTGGCCCCATTGCACCCATTGGGTTTGAGGTCCTTTTTTTTTTTTTTTTTGAGCCAGGACTGGACCTCACTATGTGGCCCACAGTGGCTTCAAACTCACAGCAGTTCACCTGTCTCAGCCTCCCATTTGCTGGGATGACAGGTGTGTGCCTCCATGCCCAGCTTTGGGGAGCTTATTCTTATCCCTCAGATGGCACCGTCTTCCTGATGGTGTCAGCATCTGGTATGTGAGCCTGAGTGCTCATGCCTGCCCCACACTTGGTTGTCAAGGGGACCCAGCTGCTCTGTCCTTTCTTGCTGGTTCCGAGGACAGCAGCCCCCTCAAGGGGTGGCATGTGGGGTCCTCTTGTGCATCTCTGCCCACACGCAGCTGCTGCTTCTGGAACCTGGTCCGGTGCTGGCCCATGAGGAGTCCCCTGTCCAGAGCTTCCCTTGCTAACCTACTTCTTGGGCCTTCCTTTGGCCTCGTGCTGAGTGAGCCAGGCTGAACTGGGTACAGTTCAGTCCCTGTGTGTGGGGCTCCCAACAGTGGAGTCAGATGCAAGGCTGCTGTGTTGATGCCACCTGCTCCCAGTGAGCCAAGCTGTGGCTGCCCAGGGCTCACTTTGGTGTCTCCCTCCTGGCTTCCCTTTCACTGCCCCTAGCCTGGGATGGCCATGTGTGGAAGTGCACAGTTCTGATGCCCAGACTGTTTTTCCCTGTCTGGCTTTGCTGCTGGCCTTGCCCTCAGAAAGTCCTGGAAGGCAGGGGTGGGAGATTCCTCTGGAAATCAGGGTGCAGTGTGCAGTATCCCTCCCCTGGCCCCCGTGTGCCCCCAGGAAAGGGCCATGGCTGCCCTTCATAGGCCTGCTGTTCCCAGAGCCCACGCCTCCACCCAACCTCTGCCTGTGCCTTCCCTTATGGGAATCATCCTAGCTGAGGCCACCGAACTTCTCCAGGGGAGAGCAAGGGTGGAACTGGAAATTCAGGAAACAAACCTGAGCCAGGCTTGCATAGTGCCCCACATGCCTGTCACTCTGGGAGGCTGAGGCAGGAAGATCACAAGTTCCAGCCTCAGCCTGGACAAGTTAGTGAAACCCTGTGTCAAAGTTATAAAAACACAAGAAAAGCTTGGAATGTAGCTCAGTGTGAAGGCCTGTGTCCAATTCCAGTACCAAAAATAAAATTTTTAAAATCCTGTGCTCTCGGCCTCCTGCAGTTCTCAGTAAGCCTGCCTTGTCCTCATCCTTCAGGGAAGGGCCTCCTGCCGAGGCTGCTTGGAAAATCTCGGGCCCAGCACTGACTCGTGTGTGCGTGTGCCCAGGCTGTGAGGGCCCAAAGTCAGGCATGGTAGCCTGTGTCCAGCCTTGGCATCCCAGGGTGGCTGCATTCCAGACGCCTCCTGGGGACTCTGGAAACCCAAGGTCGAACCACTGGGCCTGTCTTAGCCTCCTGGAGGGATGACCAAAGGTCGGGGCCTGGTTGTGCTGGAGCTCAGACCCCCACAGGAGTTTCCGGGGCCTGCAGTCACCCCAGCCCGGGTTGCTGGAGAGCAGGAATTTATCTGTCACAAAGCTGGGCATGGTGGCGGACACTTGTGATCACAGCGCTGAGGCAGGAGGATCACTGTGAGTTTGGGGCCAGCCTGGGCTACACAGTGAGCTCAAGGGCGGCCTGGACTACATAGGGAGACCCTGTCTCAAAACAAAAACAAAAACAAAAACAAAAAAGTCCTGTCACTGTCTGGAGCCCAAAGTCAAGTATTCAGGTTGGGGGAGGGCCTGGGGAGGGTCCCACTCGTCTCTTCAGCTCCTGGGGCCCCAGCCATTCTGAGGCTTTTTTTTGTACCAGGGATTGAACTCAGGACCTTGTGCTTGCAAGGCAGGCATGGCACCACTGAGCTACGTCCCTGGCCCTTCTTGAGTGTCTTTTTTTTTTTTTTTTTTTTTTGGTACCGGGGATCGAACTCGGGACCTTGCGCTTTCAAGGCAGGCGCCAGAACCACTGAGCTAAATCCCCGGACCTTGAGTGTCTTTATGAGGTGTTATTAAAAAAAAAAAATACGGTGAATGCTGCTGCCGAGCTCATGAAAACATTATGTGTGCTCTCATCTACGTTATTCACTGGCTCTGGCCCACCGTGTGACTTCTGGCTCTTTTCCAAAGTCAAAATGATCATGGAAGGTAAATGTTTTGAATTGGTTCAGGACATCAAGGCAGCCAGAACAGTGCAACTAAAGACACGTGAGAGGGGCTGGGGTTTAGCTCAGTGGCATTAGGCCTGTCTCACATGTGCAAGGTCTTGAGTTCGATCCCCGGTACTGAATAAAAAGAAAAATGTAAAGATATGTGAGAAGACTTCCAGAGCTGCTTCAGAATGTAGCAAGAATGATGGGATGAGTATGTTTGAAGTGAGGGGGAGAATTTTGAGGGGGATTCATGGCAACATATCTTTTTTGTTGGTCCCGGGGATCAAACTCGGGACCTTGCGCTTGTGAGGCAGGTGCCGGAACCACTGAGCTAAATCCCTGGCCCACAACATATCTTTTTTTTTTTTTTTTTTGGTACCAGGGATCAAACTCATGACCTCAGGTTTATGAGGCAGGCGCAGTGCCACTGAGCTACATCCCCGGCCCAGTTTTTATAAAATTTAAATATTCGCTATATTTTTTGCACACCTCTTGCAAAGACCTTATTTCCAAATGAGGTCATACAGGTTAATTTGGCGATGCTTATTCGTTACCCCAGTGCTCTCCCCTGCCCCCTGTGTCCCCTCCTCCCGATGAGGACAAGTCCTCAGCACCATGGGTCTGATCCTGGCCTTGTGTGTCCCCAGCACAGTCTAGTCATGGGCCCCGCTCTGTCCCTGTTTGTGCGGGTACTGCTCCCTAGCCGTGTGGGGTCCAGCAGCCGCACCTCAGCCCTGTGCCTTTGGGTTCCAGAACAGGGCTGGAGGGCGACTGGAGCAGGTGTGCAGAGCGGTTGCCTGCAGCCCCTGCAATGGGGTGGGGGGAGGGCCAGAGTCACGGCCATGGCCTCAGTCTCCCTGGGGTCAAGTGACGGGTTGAATTCACCTGGGGAGCTCTGGGATGGCGTTGAGGGGTCAGACCGGCCCCTCTTTTCCTCCACCTGGCTTATTTGCTGGCTCCACCTCACAGCTCGGGATCAGAGATAGGGGAAGCTAGGCATGGCGGTGCACTCTGGGCTCCTGGGGACAGGCGCTGGGCAAATCGCTTAGTGTGTGTTGGCCTGGCCCTGGGCCTTGCAGTAGGGGCAGCAGTGCCCAGGTTCCCTGGACCCTGGGTTTGGGCCAGGAGGTGCCTTCTTCTGGGGAGAAGCTGGGGAAGAAGGACCTGGTGCTCAGGCCATGTGTGGGGTGGGGGCTTGCCGGGTGGGATACAATGTAGGTATGGAGACCTAGCCTCACTCACTTGCCAAGGTGGAGAGGTTGTGCCACTGCAGCCAGGTGGTGCTGGTGGTTCTTCCTCCTCCTCCTCCTCCTCCTTCTCTTGTTCTTCTTCTTCTTTTCTTTTTTGCAGAGTTGTGGCTAGAATCCAGGGCCTTGTGCCTGCTAGGCAAGTGTTTACCACTGAACTCCCACCCCCAGCCCTTTTCCTTTTTTTTTTTTTTTTTTTTTTTTTTTTTTTTGTTGTTTTTTTTTTTTTTTTTTTTTTTTTTTTTTGGTACTAGGGATCAAACTTGGGTCCTTGTGCTTGCTCAGTCCTTTTTTTTTTTTTTTTATAAAGTACTATAATAAAAACAGTGGATGCATAGGGCTGGGGATTAGTGGTTCCGGCGCCTGCCTTGCAAGTACAAGGTCCCGAGTTCGATCCCCGGTACCAAGAAAGGAAACAAAAAAACAGTGGATGGAGATGCTGTGAACTAAAAAAAACAACAACATGATAGAAGCCAGGCATGGTGGTGCATGCCTGTAATCCCAGCACTCAGAAAGCTGAGGCAGGAGGATCACTTTGAGATCAAAGTCAGCCTGGGCTACATGGAGAGACCCTGACGCAGGAACAACCAAAACAACCCAAAAACATATAAACTAAAAAATAACAAAGCTTATGTAACATTCACAAGGCCCTGGTTTCATTCCCAGCACTGCAGAAAATAATTATAATGCACTAGGTGACTTGAAAGAACCATGATTGTAGTGACACAAACACTCTTGGGAGATTTAGCCAAAACACAGGCACACACAAGTACACACACATCAACACACACATGGAAACCTGGGGAGGTGGCCACACCAGTGCCACATCATACAGCATTGGTGTTTATCATTTTTCAAATATGTAATGCTGAATGTGGTGGTGCAAGCCTTTCATCCCAGCTACTCAGGAGGCTGAAGCAGGAGGATTGCATGTTTGAGCCCAGCCTGAACAATTTAGCGAGACCCTGTCTCAACACATAAAAAGGGTTGGAGATGTCACTTAGTGTGAAGGCCTTGTTTGGTTGGTTTTTTTTTTTTTTTTTGGTACTGGGGATCGAACTCAGGACCTTGGACTGGCGAACCAGGTGGCAGAACCACTGAGCTAAATCCCCAGGCCCCGTGAAGGCCTTGTTTTTAATCTCCAGTATCATGGGGGGAAAAAAAGAAGAAAAAGCTGCTCTTGGAAGGGCCCTCTCTGCGCCCACCGAGGGGCCAGGCCTGTCCCCATCATCCTGCCTGTGCAGGGCTCCCCAGCCTCAGGAGGGGCGTGGGAGCAGCTGGTGGAACAATGAGGGCCTACATGGCTCTTGGGTCAGGAGGGTCGTCTGTCTGTCCTGCCCTGCCCCCCAGCACAGGGGAGGGAGTGAGGAGGGTAGCCGAAGGGTATCCCTGTCCTCAGCCAGTCCCCAGGCCCTGCTGCTCCACAGGAGGGGGAGTGGTAGGATTTCATCCCCAAGCGAGACCTGGCCATCCTGATAATTCTTTCATGAGCCTGCAGAGCCTCCAGAGGGAGGGAGGCTCCTCTCCTGCCATTCTCCGAGCTTTGCAGGCACCTCCTGGACACCGGGCGGCTACCTCCACAATTCTCCACTGACTTTGGCGGTGAACTTGAGAACTTTTTTCTTTCTTTCTTTCTTTCTTTCTTTCTTTCTTTCTTTCTTTCTTTCTTTCTTTCTTTCTTTC
>NW_004624828.1:7490834-7524627 GCF_000247695.1 Heterocephalus glaber
CTTTCTTTCCTTCTTTCTTTCTTTCTTTCTTTCTTTCTTTCTTTCTTTCTTTCTTTCTTTCTTTCTTTCTTTCTTTCTTTCTTTCTTTTTTTTTGCTGTTGTTATTGTACTTGGGGTAGAACCCAGGGCCTTCACACCATCACCAGCCCTTGTTCTTTTGTATTTTAAGACAGGGTCTCACCAAGTCACTGAGTCACTCAAGTGGTGCTAGAACTTGCTATTCTCCTGCCTCAGCCTCCCAGAGTGCTGGGATGACAGGCATGTGCCACCATACCTGGCTTGGAACCATTTGTATAATGTGAAGTTATCCTTTTGCCTGCTGTGCTGGGTCCTCAACACCTGGCTGTGGCCTGGTCTTGGTAGATGGGATGCATGCGGGATCTGTATTTGAGGACTGTTCTCATGAGCTTTCTGGAAAGCTCCCTCATGATCCACTATCTGTCCCATTGAAGGAGTCTCCAGAGCTGGTCATCCTAGCACTCTGGGAGGCAGAGGCAGGAGGATCTCAAGTTGGAGTCCAGCCTGGGTGACTTAGTGGGATGTTGCTGGGGACACAGTGGGCTTGGGGACCCTGAGCTGTATGATGTGGCTGACCTGGGATTGCAGGGACCTGGGTGAGTGGCCGGTCAGCCTTAGGGCAGGCCAGGTAAGAGGTGGCTGCTGGTACCCAGCCCCGGAGGTAGATTAGGTCCTTCGAGGCAGCTTGCATTGATGCAGTCCTGGGATGTCTGTCTCAGCACCAGGAGGATGTGTGGCCTCCCAGCTGGGGCAGGATACATCCTGCACTTGGCCTGGAGTGGATCCATGGCTGCCACAGTCAGGACTGGTGGCCACCACATCCCAGAAAAGGACCCTCTCCTGACCCTTGCCACCCTCCCCAGTCAGCTCACCCTACCAGCTTCAGCTTCTTCCCCTCTGCCCACCCCAGGGGTCTGAACCTCTTATGATGTCCCTAGCTTGTGTCCCTTGCTAGGGACAGACCCCTGCCAAGTGAGTCTGAGGCCTCACAGAAGCCCACGGCTGCACCGAGGAGGGAGTCCCTGACCCAGGCACCGTGTGGAGGGACAACAGGGCTCTTCTGCATGGTCAGGCACCCTGGGGCCCGAGGTGTCCCTTCCTGGCCAGACAGCCCTGGCGCCCAAGCTAGGGCTGGCCAGGTGTGTGTGTGGCGGGGGCTCTGCCCCACATCACCAAGCCTTGTGAAATCTGCCTCACTCAGTCAAGTGGCTTGTCTGGGCTCCCAGGACCTTGTCAGGCAGATCCCAGGACATGGGGCACCTGACCCTTCCTGGTGGGGACCACAGAGAAAGGGACTTGTGGCCGAGGGATGACCTCAGGCCCTGTGGTCCTCAAGGTCTGTTCAGCAGCCTCCGCACATCTGTCATCACAGCTGCAACTGGCATCTAGGGCTTAAGCTGCTAAGTGTGGCTTTGAGCCTGGTCAGAGTCCCAGGACCTCCATCCCCATCAGTGCCAGGATGGGAGTGTGGAGTGTGGCTCAGTGGTGGGCACTTCCCAAGGGCTCCATCCCCAGCACTGGGGGAAGAAAAAGGCAGATGTGGTGGTGCAGACTTATAATCCCAGTACAGTACTTTGGGAGGCTGAGGTAGGAGGATCTCAAATTTAAGCCCAGCCTGGACAACTTCAGAAACCTTGTCTCCAATTAAAAAGCAAAGATGGATGTGGTGGCACACACCTGTAATCCCAGCACTCAGGAGGCTGAGGCAGGAGGATCACTGCAAGTTGAAGGCCAGCCTGAATTACATTGTGAGACCCTGTCTAAAAAAAAATAAATAAAAATAAAAAGTAAAGATCCTGGGATATAGTTCAGTGCAGACGCCCTGGGTTCAATCCCCAGCACTACAGAAGGAAGGAAGGAAGGGAGTGAGAAAGCAAGTGCGCAGCCTGTCTGGGGCTGGAGACAGAGGCCTTCAGGGTCTCACCATGGTGGGTCTCTAGCTTCCCCCGGGCCCAGGCCCCACCACCCTCCGGCAGCACAGGTAGTGGCGCTGGTCCCATGGCGCTGAGAGAAACAGGAGTTCTGGTGTCAGACGTCCAGGAGGCTGAGCTGCCGGTGCTCCCTGTCAGTGGTGGGACTCCGGGCCTTGTCCGGGGGTGTCTAGCCCCGTGCTGAGCCCTAGCTGGCAAAGAAGAACACAAGAGGGCTCGGAAACGGCAGGCGCGCGTGTCCTGGGATCCTTTCCAGGGACCCTGGTCTCTCCTGAGGCCCCAGCCGCCCACTGACTGTCCCAGCACCAAGGCCTCTCATGCTGTAATGGGTCCCTTGCCCAATGACTCACTTGGTAGCTTATTTCCGGAGGAAGCCACTCCTTCAAACGTCAGCTGAGATTATAAAGCGTGGCCCATCCTCTCCACTGGGACCCAGTGACCAACCCATGCCACGCCTGGCCAGAGACACCTAAAAATAAGCACCAGGCGGCAGAGTGGGGCCTGTGACACACTTCACACACCACGTCCCAGGCTGCTGCCCTGCTGGGCTTATTTTATTTTTTATTTTTTTCTAGTACTGGGGATTGAACTCAGGACCTTGTGCTTGCCAGGCAGGCGAGGCGCTGCTGAGCTTATTCTGGGGACAGCAGGGTGCCCCCCGGGACATGACACGGTCTCAGGCAGCCAAGGGGTTCTGCAGGAAGGGTGTCCGGGGAGTGCAGACCCCAGAGCCAAGGGTGTTAGGGTGAGGCTGGAGGGCATGTGGCAGAGACCAAGCCTGGGATCCTGGGAGGGGTGCAGAGTGTGGGGGTGTGTTCAGGGCAGCCCACCTCCTCCGGAAGGCACATGGAATACAGTACCCACAAGGCCACTTCCTGTCTGTGTTCACCTGTCCTGAGGGTTTCCTGTCCATGGACCCCACACACTGGGTCCTCTGTGTCTGGCATCTCTCACTGAGCACAGTGTCCTCAAGGTCCGTCCACGCTGCGGTGAGTGTCACAGCACTACTCTTCCTGGCAGAATAATATTCCAGTATGTGACTGGAGCTTGCTGTGTGTGTCCCTCCATGGACACCTGGACTATTTCTGCCTTTTGGCCATCATGAATGAGCCACTGAACATCCTTGTGCATGGTTTTGAGTGACATCTATTTTCCTTTCCCCACACTCCCAGCTCTTTTTCCTACCCCATCCCCCACCTTGACTGACACTTGAGAGCTGGAGCCACTGGTGCTGCTGATAGGAACCCTTGTCACCTGGGGGACCTGAAGGTGGGCAGGGCTCAGGACCAGGAAACAGAGGAGCCACCTGGCACACGGAGGTCCGCTCAAGGCCAAGCAGGGTCCCTCAGATACAGTGAACCTTGAGGACTGCCCTGGGATCATTTGAGCAGCACCCCAGGTGTCCCCTTTGGAGTGAGATGTGGCTTTCTAAGGGAGCAGCTGTGGGGAGGGCTCTTCTGGGGGTGGTTTCTGGGCCATCTGGCCCCTGGGTGGCTGTGCGCCTCTTGGAGGGTGTCCCTGTGCTGAAGCCTCTGGTGCTCTTAGGAAAAGGGGCTGCAGCTTGCACCTGTAGGAGCGCCTGGTGAGCCTCGTCCCTTTAGCCCCTTCAGCCCGTTTCCAGAGGCAAACTAAGGCTCAGCAGAGCTCAGGTGCCACCAGGGTGTCCCATGGGGTGTGCCTCTTATGAGAAGCAGCCAGGACTCCAGATGCCAGTGTGGGTCACTTACTGTGGGTTTTATCCCGGCCTGCAGGGTAGGAGGCAGCAGGGCCTCCTTCCCGGGATCCCGGCCCTTGGGAGGAATTGACGGCCCTGTGGCAGGCGGAGCAGAGCGAGGGCAGGCGCCCTGGCCCCTGAGCCTCCTGCCTGCTGTCCCCTCCCCCTGCAGTTGCACAAGCGCCCACACGTGTGGCTGCACGGCGATTACTGGAAATCCCAAGGATTTCTACACTCCAGGGCTTGGCCGGAGCAGTGGCCGCGCCTCCCCTTCCTGCTGCCACAGTGATTAATGCCCTGGGCCACCACCCTCCCAGCATGCCTGCCTGCCACCCCCGCAGGCCTGGCCTGGGGCTCCAGCTCTCAGCTGGTGGGGAGCCTAGGGATGGGGGCGGTCACAGTGATCCTCAGGAATCTGGCTCTGTGAGGGCTGCAGCCTGCATGCCCTCCAAGCAGGACTGTTCTCAGTGGAGCAGTGTGTCTCCTGACCCCAAAGTAAGCTCAGCACTCTTCCTGGCTGGGCTCAGCTCTTGACTGCCCTGGGAGACTGCATGGCCCTCAGTGGCTGCTGAGGACAGGCCTGTGAACCACCCCAGCTTGTAGTGGACCATCCCTCTGTGGCCTTAGATGGCAGATCCCAAGGTCAGCCTGACACCGCTGCTCATATCCAAGGGTTCTCTCTCTGTGCCTCACATTCACTTGTATAATCAGGGCTGAGCTGAAGAGGCTAGGGCAGGAGTTGCAGATGCCAGGGTGGGGTGCAAGGCCTGCAGGTCAGGAGGGAAAGGTGCCAGGTGACTGGTGTGGCCACTTCAGGATGACCTCAGGACACCTGCGTTTCTCTCTGCAGGGCATGATGCCACCACCGCCACCACTACCAAGGAGCTCCAAGCCCAAATAGACGTGCCCACCCGTGGCCAGGGGTCACCTGCCCCTGATGCTCGCAGTGGGGCCTGCCATGGACCGGGAGTGCCCACAGCACGAGCCCCCTCCCGCCGGCATCCTGTACAGCCCGACCCCACTGCAGGTGAGCACGACCCCCCAGTTCCCCAAGTCCTGACAGTGATGCTGCCCTGTGACTTCTTGCCAAATTGGCCTTCATGGAGGGCACAGCCCTTAGGAATGTAGCCATGACCTTAACCTTGACCTTGACCTCAGTCCAGAGCCGAGCTCTGTGAGCTTCCTATGGACCTGGAGAGGATCTCATCTGGATAGGTGAATGGAGGTGACCTTAGTCCCCAGCTTTGCCTTCTGGCCTGCACTGCACCTCCAGCCCCTGAACCTCACTGCCATTAGGTTTCTTTCGAGTCATGGCCTTTGGAGGGACACTCAGTGCACTCCCCCTCCTGCCAGGGCTGCCCCTACAGTGACTGCTCGAGTGGACCTTGGGAGACGGTCAGAGTGGAGCATTTAAAATGTTTTTTCAGGGCCGGGGATTTAGCTCAGTGGTTCCGCCGCCTGCCTCACAAACACAAGGTCCTGAGTTCGATCCCTGGTACCTAAATAAATAAATAAATAAAATAAAATAAAATGTTTTTTCTAAGGGGCTGGGGATTTAGCTCAGCCGCACAGTGCCTGCCTGGCAAGTGCAAGGTCGTGAGTTTGATCCCAGTACTAAAAAAAAAACAACACATAAAATGTTTTTCCTGTTGGGTACAGTGGCACACTCTTGTGACCCCAGCTATGCAGGAGGCTGAGGCAGGAGGATTGCAAGTTCAAGCCAAGCCTTGGCAATTTAGCAAGACCCTATCTCAAAATACAAAATAAAGTGAAATAAATCAGTAAATAAAAAGGGCCAAAGCTGTAGCTCTGTACTCCTTCAATGGTTCAATCCCTAGTACCACAAAAGCAAAACAAAAAAACTTCAATTTAACTGACTTTTTTTTTTTTTGGTGCTGGACATTAAACTTGGGGGCTTCACACTGAGTTACATCCCCAGCCCTTTTATTTATTTCTTTAATTTCAAGATAGGGTCTTGCTAATCTCTAAATTGCTCAGGCTTAGTTTGAACCTGGGGTCTTTCTGCCTCACCCTCTTAGAATGCTGGGATCACAGGCCTGTGTCACCACGCCCAGTGACTATTTCTCAAGCCACTTTTTGGCCTACAGGAAAATTACTCAGAAAGCAGAGTTCCCGTAATCCTCATGCCTTCCCTGTCCCTGCACTAATACCCTGCATTAATGCGGTGAGCATGTTACAGTTAATATGCCCAAACTGACACATTATCATTAACTAAAGTCCAAAGTGTACCTTTGGATCTATTTTTGGTGTTCAGCATTGTCTGGGTTTTGATGGTGTAGGGGCCACAGGGGCCCCCACAGAAGAGTTTTGGGGCCCTGAAAATCCTCCCCAATCTGTCTCTCTTTTTTTTTTTTTGTATCGGGGATCGAACTGGGGATCGAACTTGGGTCCTTGCACTTGCGCGGCAGGTGTCGAAACCACTGAGCTAAATTCCTGGCCCTCCCCAATCAGTCTTATCCCAAGCCCCTGGGAACCGTGGATCTTTCCAGTTTCCAGGTTCTCTCTTCCCAGAATGCCACAGCTGGAATTGGACAAAGCCTTTACAGATTGGCTGTTTTTACTTATTAACATGTATTTAAGGTTCTTCCCTTTCTGTGTGTTTTTTTTTTTTTGGTACTGGGGGTCGAACTTGGGACCTTGAGCTTGCACAGCAGGTGCCAGAACCACTGAGCCAAATCCCCAGCCCTTGAAGCTTATTCTTTTTGGAGGGGGCAGCATACTGGGAATGGAACCCAGGGCCTTCCTGCTGAGCTACATCACCAGCCCATTTTAATTCCTTATTTACTTATTTAGATTTTTGTTTCTTTACTGATTTAGATTTTTTGAGACAGAGTCTTGCTATCTAGTTCAGGCTGGCTTTGGACTCACTATGTAGCCCAGGTTGGCCTCAAAGTTACAGGGATCCTCCTGCCTCAGCCTCCTGAGTGCTGGGATTTCAGACGTGTGCCACCATGCCCGACTTAGGCTTTTTAAATTTTGAGACAGGGTCTTGCTAAATTGCTAAGTTGCCGAGGCTGGGCTTGAACTTGCAACCCTCCTGCCTCAGCCTCCCAGAGTCCTGGGATGACAGGCTTGTGCCACCACACCTGGCTTCTGTTTTGTTTTGTTTTGTTTTGGTACTGGGGATCGAACTCGGGTACTTGTGGCTTCTGTTTTGTTTTGTTGGTGCAGGGGATGGAACCTGGGGCCTCACTCATGCTAATCACACACTTTTCCACTGAGCTGGACCCCCAGCCCTTCCTTCGAGTTTTGATGACTGAATAAAGTGTCACAAGTCACAAAACTCCTAGAGATTGGAGCCTGGCCTCCTGTCACAGTGGCCATGAGGAGGAGGTCTCAGAACCCTCCTTCCCTGGGCAACTCGGGGGTCCTGCCACAGTGGAAAAGAAGACAGGGTGGGTGACCCGATGGGGAGACTCAGGCGGAGGGAGGCCAAGAGAGCAGGCGCAGAGTGGACCACTTGGGGTGCAGCAGCCGGGGGTCTACTCCACAGGACAGCACGGCCACTTCCTCCCCCTCCTCCTCTGCTACGAGCAGGGTCCATGCCCCTCTGCCCAGAGTGAGTGTGACACCAACGGGACTGGGACACGGATACTGTTCCAGAGGGTGCAGGGCTGGGTGTGTAGATGGCAGTAAGAACAAGCCTGGGAGCCAGGAGTGATGGCTCATACCTGGAATCCTGGCACTCTGGAGGCTGAGGCGGGAGAATTGCTGTGAGTTGGAGGTGTAGTGAGTTCAAGGCCAGGCTGAATTATATAGCAAGACCTTGTCTCTTAAAATTAAAAAAAAAAAAAAAGAACAAGCCTGGTTTCTGCTGAACTAGCAGATAGCCACCAGGGTTGCCCAGAGCCACAGAGGTTGGGGGGGCAGGGTGGGGACAGCGGGGACCGTAACTCAGCTAAGCATTGAATGCAAAGGGGGTGTCACAAACCCTAAGGAGCAGGAGCTAGGAATCCCTGGCCGGCGTCCAGGGCCTGCAGCCAGGGTCAGCGTGGCCATGTCCAGCTCCTCTATGCCCTTTCCTCTGGAAGGGGCTGTGCCCCACACCATCCCTGCACTGCCCCGCCTTCCCACCAGCTGTCACACTAACACCTTCCTGGGTCTCCCTCATCCTTCCAAAAATTCCTCCCTCGCCCTGCAGCCCGTCATTTGCTTAATTATTTCCCTGTTCTTGGCCTTTGGGGAGAGTCCAGTTTTCCTCCGCTATAAATAGTACCGCTGTTTTCCTCTCCCCCATGTTTAGTCCCTGGGGTGCTTCCCAAACAGGATTCCTGGGTCAGAAGGAGTGCTGGCAGCTAGCTGAGGAGGGGACTGAGGCTCCGAAGCCCCAACTGTGAGGACAGGGACACTGATCAATGGGGGCTGGGTGCACCCTGACTCTTCCCTGAATCTCCTCCAGACATCAGAGCCCAAAGAAGGTCCTCAGTGTTCTCTGAGCTTGGGCTGCCCTAGGGTATCTGCACAGTCGCCCCACAGGCCACGTGAGTGACTGGCCAGGGAGGGACCATGGGACCCATAGCCTTTTTTATTTTTTGAGCCATGATCTTGCTAAGTTGCCCAGGATAGACTTAAATTTGTGATCCTCCTGCCTCAGCTTCCCAGACCCTATACCACTTGAGTAGGCCTTTCCTGCTTCTCAGAAGGCAACCTCTCCGACTCCAGGGGAAAATCAAAAATATCCAGGCAGGCTCTGTTTGGGTGGCTAGGGTACCCATCTCCAGACCAAGCACATTCTGGGACCTGCCCTTTAAGAAGGAACTACCCCCTCTGTTTGCCAGTGGACTCTCATTGACCAGCCAAGGTCAGGTGCCCATCTGTGGGCCAATCATGTACCAGGGCCCACTGTCAAACTTTGAGTCACCCCTCTGGCTGTGAATGAGAAGCTCTGATTGGCTTGCTGTGCACAGTTTTTCTATTGGATGGGAGTAGAGTGCCCTGATTTGGTGGCCCCAGCAGAGGCCCAGACTGAGCGGGAGGAGGTTGGGGCAGTAGGGCTTTGACTCTCCCCCACTGTCCCACCTCCCAGGCCTGGCCTGGGGACTTCTCAAAGGCAGTCCCAGGCAGATGTGTGAGGGGACCCTCAATGTTGTCCTCTTGGCTTGACACCCAGGTACCCCTGTGCCCCTAAAGAATTTGTACTTTATTTTCAGTTAAACTTTTTACTGTGAGGTAATGGTAGATCCACATATAGTCATAAGAAGTAACACAGAGCCAGGGATTTAGCTCAGTGGTTTCCCCACCTGCTGCGCAAGCACAAGGACCCGAGTTCGATCCCCGGTACCAAAAAAAAGAAGTAACACAGAGTTGTCTTCTGCACTCACTGTGTTCTGCTCTTGGTAACATCTTGACAAACAGTAACATAATTTCACAGTCAGAACACTGTCATTGATACAGCCAAGATAGAGGACATTTTCGTTACTGCAAGGATCCCGTAAGTTGCTCTTTGCTTTGTATTGTGTTTTGGTTTTTTGAGACAGGATCTCACTATGTAGCCCAGGCTGGCCTCAAGCTCGTGGTGATTCTCCTGCCTCAGCCTCCTGTGTGCTGGGATGACAGGCAGGTGGCACCAGGCCCAGCTACCCATGACTTGCTTCTGTGTGGCCACACCTGCCCGTCCACCCTACGCCCTCCTAATCCACTGACACCATTGCTATTTTCCATTTTTATAATTTATCATTTCCAGAATGATATGGAAATGCAACCAAACACTGTGACCTTTTTTGGGTTGGCTCCTTCCTGTTGCTCAGCACCATCCCTTGAGGCTTAGCCAGGTTGCCTCATATATCACAGTGCAGCCTCTCTTGTTGGGATGCTTAGAACCAGAATGTTTCAAGTTCAGGGCTTTTCAGATTTCAGACTATCTACATGTACATAATGAGATTCCCTGGGGAGGGGCTCCAAGCCCATTATGTTTCATATACATCTATACATGTGGCATGAAGGTAATTTTATAGAGTATTTTTAGTATGCTCCTGTTTTGCCTGGGACCTGACATGTGAGGTCATGTAGAATTTTCCACTTACCATATTGTCTGCCCTCAAAAAATGTTGAATTTGGGTTTTTTTATTTTTTTGAGCTAGGGTCTCACTATGCAGTTTAAGCTGGTTTTTAACTCACTATGTACCCAGACTGACCTCGAATTCACAGTGATCTTTCTGCCTCAGCCTCCCCAGTGGTGTTGTAGTGTTTTGTTTTGTTTTGTTTTGTTTTGTTTTGAGACAGGGTCTCATTGGGTAGTTCAGGCTGGCCTTGAACTCATGGTGATCCTCCTGCCTCAGCCTCCCAAGTGCTGAGATGACAGGTGTGTGCCACCACGCCAGGCCTGGTGTTGTAGTTCTTAAAGAAACTGCCAAACTGCTCTCCAGAGGGGCTATAACATTTTTTGTTCCTATCAGCAATGTATTAGTGATTTAGTTTTTCTACATTTTCACCAGCAGTTGGTGCTGTCACTATTTTTTATTTTGGCCTTCCTGATGGTGGAGTACCGAGCATTTATTGTGGTTTTATTTTGTGTTTCCCTACCACCCAGTGATGGTGAAATCTTTTCCATGGTGATTTGTCACCTGCATGTCCTCATGGGAGACCCTGTACCCAAATTCATGCAGGAGGCTGAGGGGCTGGGGCCAGCGGTCAGCTCTGGGAGACCTTGGGAAGGTCCCTTCCTCTCTGGGCAGGAGGGGGAAGGGCCCTAGACCAGGGCTCTGGAGAGACAAAGGTGTTTCTGGGGAGACCCCACTTGGGACACAGTGACCCTGCTTCTTTCTGAAGGATTCTTTTATTTTTTTGAGTCAGGATCTTACTATGTAGTTCAGGCTGGCTTTGAACTTGCTGTGTAGCCCACGCTGGTCTTGAATTCATGGCAGTCCTGCCTCAGCCTCCTGAGTGCTGAGATGACAGGTGTGCGCCATCACCCCCGGCTCCAGAGGCTCCCAAAGAGGATTTCTCATTAGGGTTGACGGAGCCGCAAGCCCAGGAGCCAGGGGCCTTGGCTTTGGTCAACACCTGTAGTTCTTTTTCCCTCTTTACTGTTTACTTTGAGTTCCATGAAGAACTAGAGGCTTGCCTGGCATGGTGGCCCACACCCGTCACCCCAGCACTCTGGGAGGCTGAGGCCGGAGGATTAAAAGTTCTGGGTAACAGACTTAGTGAGACCCCATCTCAAAATTTAAAAAAAAAGTGAATTAGAAAGGGGCTGGGGATGTAGCTCAGTGCAGAGGTGCTGGGTTCCACCCCCAGTACACCAAAAAACAAAAACGAAAAAACTGAAAAGACAGGAGGTCACACACAGCCCCCGCCTGCCCCCTCTCTGGCCTGTGAGACTGCCAAGGCCTCCCCTCTGGAGGTCAGCGGGCCCCCGGGGGGAGCTCAGGACTGGGGTGTGTCCTCCCCCTCCGTGCTGAGCAGTGAAGCGGGTGGTTCTCAGCCGCTGCCCCATTATGGAGGGAGGGCGGGGCTGGGCCTGGGGACTGGCACCCGGGTCCCATGGAGCAGCCCGGTGGAGGCCTTCAGGGGCCAGCGTGACCCCCAGGCTCGGCTAGGGCAAGCAGGATGGTGCCCCCCAGTCAGTAGCCTCTCCCCAGTGGGCTGGGTGGCCAGAGGACAGAAGCCAGGGTCCCCAGGGCAGGGAGGGGCCAACTGAGCCGCCCCTGGGCCCACAGCCCCCACAACCCAGGAAAGGGCTCAGGGGTCCTGTACGAGGTCTCGCTGTACCAGTGATGGGCTCTGCCATGGAACCCAGGGTCTCTTCAGCCGGGGTCCCCAGGCCACTGCACACTAGGCGTCCCCCTCTCTGAAATGGAGATTGTGGGCCCTGGCCTGGCATGTGGAATGCTCTGGTGGGTGACCTTCCTGCCTCTGCCTTCGGGCTGTCACTCAGATGGGGAAACTGATGTACTGCAAGGTTCACTAACTCCCCCTGTGACCAGAAGGGATGCCCAGGCTGACTGTAGAGCCCTTGCTCTCCATTGTTCTTCCTCTGTCCCATGGCTGGGATGGGATGGAATTGGTCTTCTGTCCCCACCTGCCCACGCTGACATCACTCCCTTGTGTTTCAGAATGGCCTCCTGCATTGTCCCTGGTGGAGTAGCTTCTCACCGCCGTCCTACCCAGGCTTCTCCAGTGACAGCCAGTAAGTGTCTCCACAGAGGAACCAGGAGACATCTCTTCTACACAGGGCAATGGCTGAACTGGGTTTTGGTGGATGGGTAGGAGTTTGTTGGGAAACATCCTACATCCCAGGCAGAAGCAGCAGCCTGTGCACAGGGCCTGGCAATACTGCAGGCAGAGCCTCGTGGGGATTCTAGAAGATTCTGGAGTGAGGACAGGAAATGTCCTCCAGAAACCTAGCAAGGGGAATGTTGGCAGCTTCCTGGACCAAGGCAGCCCGGGAGCATGGGAGCTGGGCGTGATGAAGGCCCTGACGGGTGCTGTCCCCTCCCCTCCTTCCTGACCAGGTGTGAGATTGACTCCTTGGGTCAAAGACTCCCTGGCCCTGCCGTGTCCTTGGCTCTCTGTGTCCCTGGCCATATCAAGTAACAGGGCAGTGGTGGACAGGGACGGATCCTGGCCTCCGAGTGAGGTGCCCTAGGTTCCGGGCTATGCTCTGTCCGCCTGTCAGTGTGAGCTGGGCCTGGGTGGCCTGGGTGAAGTGACAGTGGCCCGTGCCCTGCCATGGCCCAGCCCTTTGAGATGAGTTTGGGACTCAGCCCCAGCACGGAGCCACCATCCTCAGGGACAAGGCTGAGCACACTTTGGGCCTAGGAGGGCAGCCCTGGGCTCCACCCGAGCGAAGTGGGGCTCTGCATGCCTCAGTGTCCCCCCGATAGTGTCCACGTGGCCGAGCTCCTGTTTGGGCACCAGGAGGGGACCCCAGTGCCAGCCCCAGCGCCCCTGCTGTGCCCAGCAATCACCTTCTCTGTCTCCTCCTCCAGCGTGTTCTCGAGCTCGGCCTCCTTCCTGGGTGGCCAGCCCTGCCCCGATGCCAGCTATGCTACCACAGCCACCGCCCCTAGCTACCTGTCCAAGAGTGGCACCTTTCCTCAGGTAAGGGACGGCAGTGTGCACCTGGGGACGATGACCTCAGCTTGGCCTCAAGCAGGGTGCGATGGGGCGCAGGGAGACAGCTGGCTTTGTTACCTGGCCCTGAGAGCCCGAGTTTCCTGCGTTGGGAGGAGGCAGCTAGCTTCTCCATTAGACAAGAGCCGAGAGCACTGCAGAGGGCAGCCGTGTACACAGATGGCCTGCAGCGGCTGCAGGCCATCCCTGGGCCACACTGTCCTCACTCACATTGGAACCACTGCCTGGACTGTGGGGCATGTGAGGGAGGTCTCAACTTCAAGCCCCACCCCCAGCCCTGAGCAGTGTATCGACTTAGCAAGACCCTGTCTCCAAATAAACCAAATGAAGGCCCTGGTTCAGTCTCCAGTGCCTGTGGGGAGAAGAGGGTGAAAGGCCGAGAGAGGCTGAAGATGCCGCACTGCAGGTGCAGGAAGGGGCCAAGGGCCAAGGGCCAAGGGCTGCAGGGGCCTCTAGGAGCGAGGATGGGGTTACGGAGGCTCTGGGCAGAAGCCCTGCCCCTCTGCCTGAACCACAGACATCTGCCCTGCAGACCCCGAGAGGAGGCAACTGTGTTGCTTTAAGCTGCAAAGTCTGCATAGTTTGTTTTGGCAGCAAGAATGAGACACCAAAGCCCTTCCGTGGCCTGGGGCACATCCTGGCTGCTCTAGAAATGTTTCCGGCTGTTGTGTAAACTAGAAGGTGCCAGAATGGAAAACCAGAGTTGTTCTGTTGGGAAGAGAAGAGACACAGACCCACAGGCTTTTCACTGACAGCTGAACACGAAACTGGAGCCCTGAGTTTCCCAGCCGCTGAAGGAAAAAGAGAAAGAAGATGACCTAGCTGGCTCTTTTCCCCTGAGGGGAGAAAGCCAAGTCATTCTTGTTTTTGCTGAGCCTTTCTAGTCTCCCTCTGGGGCCATCGCCCCTGTGCTGGACTTCCAACCCTGGGATTGGTCTTGCCTTCACTTTCCCCTGGGCTGAATCACAGAGCTGTGAGCCCCTCAGTAAGACCAATGAATGGGGACTGATCACGCCTCTTCCTGGTCTCCACAGATACCCGGGGTGGGTGGGGAGGGGGGCTGCTCTTTGAATGCAGCAGTCCACTCTGAGAGTCCCAGCCCTGCTGTGGGTGTGGCTTGGGCCAGTGCCTGCCCCACTGTCCCATTCTGGAAGACATGGTACCCAAAAAGATATTTAACCAGTTGCAGTGGTTTATGCCTGTAATCCCAGCATTTAGGGAGGCTGAGGCAGGAGGATTGCAAATTTGAGTCTCACCTGGGCAACCTGACAAGATCCTATTTCAAAATTTTAAAAAACTAAAAAAGGGCAGGGGATGTAGCTCAGTGGTAGAGACCCCTGGGTTTGATGCCCAGTACCAAAAGAAAGGAAAAAAAAAAGCCAGGCCAAGTCACTAAGTTGCCTAAACTGCCCTCAAACTAGTGATCCTCCTACCTCAGCCTCCCAAGTAGTTGGGATGACAGATGTGCACCACTGTGCCTGGTTAAGATGTTTCAGATTTATAGGAAAATTCCAGAAACCAAGAGTCGCCAAGCACCCTCGCCCGCTCCCCGACGCTGGACAGTCATACAGCAGGGGTGTGCTCGTTGTGACGTGGAAGTCACCTCAGTACAAGGCCAGGGACTTGGTCCTCCCCACCTCCCCATGGACGTTCTCTGAAGGAACTGGCCAGCCCAGTCCAGGGTGTGCTGGTTGGGTGTGCCTGGTGGTGTCTGATGGTAACTCAGGTCCTGCCATCCCCAGGACTCCCACAGATCCGTGGTGTTGTGTCCTCTTCGGGGACCGTGTAGGGGCCCTGGTGAGGGTATATCTGATACCATCATTGACTTTGACCTCTTGGTTAGGTTCCTCTACTGTTGAGTGATTGCTTTGCCCTTCCCCCAAGAGCTTATGGAGGCCCTAGGGACGGCCTGGTCTGCCATAGGGCAGATCTGTGTTTTGAGACAAGGTCTCCCTGTATAGTTCAGACTGGCCTTGGATTCACTGTGTAGCCGAGGCTGGCTTCAAACTCCCAGCAAACGTCCTGCCTCAGCCTCCTGACTGCTGGGAATGCAGGGATGTGCCACCGTGCTCAGATTCTCCACTGTGGGTTTTGGTGGGTGTCTTCTGCATCCTTCCACCTCAAGCAGTGGAACTTCTGCAGGGCCAGCTGTCCCTCCTGCCTGCTACCTCGTTATTTAGTCATTTATTCCCACCAGGGAGGCTCACAGGTGTTTATTTTTCGCATGGGGGGGACATAGGCGCTGTCGCTTGCTGTCACCCCAGCGTGACCTCCCCTGGAGCCTTCCTTCCTCTCCAACCGTCAGGACAGTCCAGGCACCCTCCTCGCCACCCTGACCCTCGAACCACCACCGCCTTCTCTCCGTGGAAGGGCCCTACTCATCCCTGCTAAGGCTCTGTCTCCAGGGGCCACAGGAAGCCACTCGGGCTCTGATGTCCCCGGTCAGTGACCTGGAACAGCTCGACAGCCCCCGTGGGGATCGCCTGTCCCGGGGTTGCAGGTGCGTTGGTGGCCTTGGACATGTGGCTCTGCTTCCCTTTTTTTTTTCTTTTAAATTAAGATGTGATTCGTGTAACAGCAAAGCCACCATTTCAAAGCGCACAGCTCTGCAGTTCTTTATAAATTCACTGAGCTGTGCAGCCATTGCACTAATCCCAGAACATCATCATTCCACAAAACCCATCCCCATGAGCGTCACTCCATTCCCTCCCCAGCCCTGGCACCCATGAGTCCACTTCTCTCTCTGGAGTCGCCTGTCTGTGGAGCCCATGCTGTGTCCTCTGTGTCTGGCGACTCTCCCTGAGCACACCGTCCTCAGGGTCCGTCCACACTGTGGCGAGCGTCACGGCCTCGCTCCTGTCCTGGCTGAGTGATGGTCCAGGGTGTGGACGGACCTCGCTGAGTGGGCCCATGCATCCATCAGTGGGCTTCTGCGCGGTTTCTGCCTCCAGGCCATCGTGAATCCTGCCTGGGTGACAGTGCGTGTTCATGTTTCCCTGTGGACATGGTTCTCGTGTCACTGGGGTGGTGAAGTTGTGAATTGTGCTGTCAGCGACAGGTTTTGTGAGGGATGTGTGTTGCAGGCATGGTTGAGCCCGATGGAGGGCTCACTTGGAGACATGCTGGGGTCGGGCTGCATGAGACAGGCTCTCATGGCTCCCGTGCCGGTGGTCCTCCTCCTTCCGCCGCGCCTGATCTTTTCCTACCCTGTGCTGAACCCTAACCCAGGACCAGCCTGCATTTCTTGAGGCTGCCCAACCCCCCTGCACCCTCACAGCCTCCCCTCAGCTGTGCCTCTGCCTGGGGTGAACCTGAGGGTCCAAGCCACCACCCCACCCTCCATTGCTGCGCCAGTGCCCAGCTCCCCTCCTAAAGCCACTCACACCCCCTGTCCCACTGGCGTCCCCCCTTTTCCACACGCTGCCCCCTCATCCCTCGGTCTGGGAGCACAGCCTCCACAAGCTCTCCCGGGCCCTCCAAGCTGCAGAGCCATCAGGAGGGCATCTGTCCATCCATCTGTCTGGAAACAGCGCTGCTCTGCCAGGCAGCTGTGGTGCTGGGAAGCCGGCTGGCCACACAGGGAAGCACTGTGCAGATGCCTCGAGGCCGCATCTGCATCGACTGCTCCCTCGAAGATGCCGGGCAGCAGGCGCAGAGGTCTGGCCGCCAGCTCCCCGCAGTTACCGGCAGAGTAAGGGAGCCCGAGAGGGAGAGCGGGATTTCTTCTTCCAGGAAGCCCTTTGGTAGGCATTGCCCTGCCTGGGCCGTGCTACAGGAGGGGCTGTGGGGGACAGAGGTGAGCCGCTTCCCAGAGCTCAAGGGATGGAGCTTAAACGCAGAAAGGAGTGGGACCCTACTCTGAAGGTGGAGGTCCTGACCTGGGCTGTGAGGGGCGCCCTCCTCCCCCTCTCCCAGCACCGGTCCAGCCCGCTGCCCCAAGGCTGCCTCATCCTTTGCGCCCTTCTGTCCGATTAGGACTCCTGTCACTGGGTAAAGTCCCCCCTAACCTGGGTGACCCCGTTTTAACTCGTCCCCTCTCTCAGACCCCATTTCCAAATAAGGCCCCAGCCCCAGGGTCAGGACTTGATTTGTCATTTTGGGATTCAGTGTCCCACTCTAGAGGGGCCTAAGGCCACCACCTGGGCCTGTCAGTGCCCTCTGTGCGGTCTGCCCAGGGCCTTCAGGAGCTGCCTGGGCTTCCCCTGGAAGCCTTTTCTATTTCTCCTTCTTTCTAGTACTGGGGATTGAACCCAGGATGTTCACACCGAGCTACATTTCCAGCCCTTTTTATTTTATTTTATTTTATTTTATTTTTGTCTTTTGACATGGGGTCTTGGTATGTAGTCCAGGCTGTCCTCAAAATCACAGGAATCCTCCTGCCTCAGCCTCCCAGTCCAGGTATGCGCTGCCACACCCAGCTTGGAAATCTTCTGAGACTGTGCTGCTCCCCTCCCCCACTTCACAGTGGACCGACCACATCCCCCCTCAGTTTCTTTGCCATGACACAGGGGACACGTCAGCAAGCATGACCAGGCCCACCTGGAACCTTTTAGCAGGGAGGGGCAGAGGGGACCGGGGCAGGAATGGGAGAGGAGGGAGGAGGAAGCCCAAGACTAGACGGGTGGGGACAGAGCCCACTGCGCCCCACCTGTTGGTGGCTGGATTGGTGCTTGGGTCTGGCCCTGTCACCTCGTCCTGGGCCACAGTTACTGACAGCTGTGTGCCAGTGACTGCTGGGTTTGTCCTCAGCCCCAGGTCCCTGTGTACAGCAGAGCCCTTCTCCCCACCCCCAAGGCAGCCGCAGCCCTGACCACACCCAGGCCCGGCACCCACTCCCAGGTGCCTGGGCTGGCTGGGGCTGAGGGTAGGCGGGGACGGGGGTGTGGGCAGTGCTCCCCAGGCAGGGGACCCTTCTGCTGCCTCCCTGCCATGTCCTGAGTGCTCTGTCTCCTGGGCACCCACCTGGGCTGTCCCTGCCAGCCGGGAGGCCTCTGGAGATACGAGCAGAGGTCACAGCAGTCTTACACAATTAATCTGATTCTAAAATCTGTGCACATGCATTCAATTTCCTAGTATTTTTTTAATGGAGATGAAATCACATAGCATAAAATTCACTGTGTTGAAGTACAATGACAGAGCTGGACAACCACCACTTCAATCTTGTTCCAGAGTGTTCTGTCAGCCCAAAGCAAGCCCAGTTCCCATGAGCAGTCACCCTGTCCCATCCCCAGTCCCAGCACCCTCAAGTCCACTTCCTGTCTCTGGCGTCATCTGTCCTGGGCATTTCTTGTCCATGGAGCCCATGCTGCATGTCTTCTGTGTCTGGTGTTTCTGAGCATGGCGTCCTCAAGGTCTGTCCCAGTTCATCCCTTTTCCTGGCTGTATAATATTCCATAGCATGTGGCTGGACCTTGATGTGTGTATCCATTCGTCCATCTGTGGATACTAGGCTGACCCACCTTTTGCCTGTCATGATTGGTGCCCCTGTGAGCATCTGTGTGCATGTGTTTGTGGGGATGTGTGCCCCCCGGCCCCCAGCTGTGGCTGCATGCAGAGGAGTAGAGTTGCTGGGTTAGATGTTCATTCTGTGTTTAGCCATTTGAGGAACCACTGGGTGCTTCCCACGGTGGCTGGGCCCTCACGTTCCCGCCAACCCTCTGGCTCCTTTGCCTCCCAACACTTGTCATGTCAACTTTGCATCTAGCTGTCCTGGTAGGTGTGTTGCGTGTCTCACTGTGATTGTGAGTTGCATTTCCCTGTTTGTTCATCGCCTTCCCCACCTGCAGTGCTGAGGCTTCACTCTGGCTTGCACTTGGGGGCAGGAGGCTGCTGTGGTGGCCCCAGGGAAGGGATAGGGGTCTATGCCAAGTCTTGTTGCTGGGGACCCCCTCGTGGGGTCCCTGGGGGTAGGGGTGACAGGAGTAAGAGGGGGTCCCGTGTGCAGGTGGGGCTGCTGGCTCCCCTTCTCAGACCCTGAGAGGCACACTCCCGGTGAGGTTCCTGGGCAGCTGGGGTGCAGATTCCTTCCTTCTGGGGCCCCGTGCCCTGTGACCTCTGGCTCTCTCAGGGCCCTCGCCCCCTTCAGACGACCACCTCTTTGGCCCTAGGGTCTCCCCAGCACCTCCACTCCTTGTGGGCACCAGGAGTGGCCACCTGCAGTTCTGGAGCAGAGGCAGGACAGGGCCATGTGTCCTTACACCTGCCACATGGTGCCCTGTGATGCTCTGCGGGCCAGGGTGGCAGCTAAGCTGGCATGGGGAAGTCTCTGTCCAGTTCCCAGACAGGTGACCACACCAGCTTGTGCCTCTTTCCAGTTAACTTCGACCCGAGGAGAACCCCTTTCCCATGGGGCCTGTCTGTGCCCTCCTGGGCTGGGAAAGAACATGGGACCCCTGCGGCCAAGGGGGAGGGAGGGCACGGGGAGGGGCCACAGCCCCAGGATCAGAGCTTCCCCAGGGGAGCGGGTGCCCTAGGTCTGGGCACAGTGCGGGTAAAGGCCCAGAGGTGCACTCCGGAACAGGTAGGCAATGAGCTCCCCCATGTGGGGCTGTTGGGAGGCGCTGGGGAGCTGAGGGCCCCTGGGGGCATGGAGGGGTTGCCTCGGCCTCAGTTTCCTCATGGCCATCGCTGTCACACCAAGGACGGCAAAGCTGCAGCTGGCACCTGCCTGGCCCGGGGCGGGATGGGTAGAACAGAGCCCAGAGGCTCAGCAAGCTGGGGAAACTGAGGCTGGGGCCCCCACCCAAGCACCCCCAGGAGGAGCTTGGCCAAGGCCCGGCAGCCCTGGTTTCTTGTCAGCCCGCCCTTCTGTGGCTGGATTCCGCCCCGTACGGTAATTCTCCTCGCCCTGCCAGTAATTGCCCTGACTTACCAGGCAAGCATCATTTCCTGAAAGTCAGCAGGCCTTAGAGGAAGTAGGCGCGAGGCCGGTGACTAACCCCACATGCAAATGCAGCGGGCCTGAGAACGGCCGCCCCTTCCCTCCACCGGGGACCCAATGCCGCAGCCGCTGTCATGAGGGACGCGTTCCCGGGCAGTTCTTCCAGGGCGACCCGGGCGGCAGCCCCCTCGCGCCTCCACCATGTCCCAGCTGCGCTTCTGGCTGCAGTTTGCAGCTCTCAACAAGGTAACCTGAGGCTGGGGAGACCCCCACCCCACTGAGAGCGAGAGTGGCAGGACAGGTCGGGCTACCTGTGGGCTGTGGGGACAGGTTGCTCAGGGTCTCCAGGTTCCCCAGTCCTGCTCTGTTCTTTTTTTTTTTTTTTCCTTTTCTTTTTTTTGGCAGTGAAAGGGAATCCATGGGGATTTTCTGAGGCAGAGGCTTGGGATGCAGGCCGCTAGGGGTGACTGGGGGGCCAGATGTGTGGGAGGAAGGGGCCCCTATGCAGGGCTTGTGCTGGGCTGGTGGCCGGGTCTGCCCCGAGCCCTGCCATCTGCAACTCGGTTACAGAAGCCCGGGGTGCCCTGGCCCTGGGTGGGTGTCCCGTGCCTCCCTGCCCTGTGTGGGACTCAAATCAGACCCTGGTGAGGCAGGGTAGGGCACAATCTGAGGCTGACTCTGACTAGACAGAACCCCATCTTTCCTCGGGGACCCCCTGTGAGTCCACTCAGACCAGGGGACAGCACCAAACACCTGTCTCTGGGGGGCTCTTCTGGGCTTAGCTTCCTGGGCCAGGAGGGGAAGTGTCTTCCTGCTCTGGTGTCCCCACTGGAGCCAGTACTCCCCACCCACCCAAGTCTCCCCCAAATGCTCCAGAGTTCATAACTGCAGGAGGGGCCCCAGGCCCACCAGGTCCCCCAGTGCTGTTGGGTATGGCCAGCCTCATCCGTCTGGCTCCATTCCACGGGTCTGGGGTGGACGATATGCTGAGATGGGCCTTGGAGGGAAGTCCACAGTTCCCAGGGGAGCAGGAAGTCCAGTGGGGGGCAGAGGACAGGCCCCGAAGTGAGCTCAGTGGCTGGGGAGCTGAGGAGCTGTGGGGTTGGCGTGGAGGTAGCTGATGGCTGCCTGAGCTTTGACTTGGACGGGGCTCTGCTGGGGAGGGGTCTGCTCTTGTCCCCACATAGCCACCCGAGTGTGGGCCTCATGGGAGCCTGAGAACCTTTCGTCTCTCCACCCCTGACAATTGAGGGGCCCTTGTGCCTCATGCACCCATGGGTTGTGCTGCTCTGCTGGGGACAGGACCTTGAGGGTACAGGATGGATGTGGTGTCCAGAGCCCAGGACAGAGCAGGAGAGCTGATGGCAGGGAGTCCCAGGGCATCTCTAGTAGACTCGAGCTGGGCACAGTGACGCACACCTGGGAGGTAGGAAGACCACAAATTGGAGCTCACCTGGGCAGCTTAGTGAGCCCTTGGCTGGGGATGTAGCTCAGGGGCAAAGGCCCCGAGTTCAGTCATCAGCACTGACAGTATCTCCCTTGATTTGTAGAACAGTTGTAGATTCATGGGAAGGCTGCTCCAGTGGCACAGTGTTCGGGTAACATCACACCCCCGTCAGTCACAACCAGTAACCAACATGGCTGCATCAGATCCTCCCCTGATCCCCACCCCACGCCATGACATCACTTGTCATGTCTCCTTGGGCTCCTCTGGCCAGAGACTGAGTCCTTGGATGTTCTGTCTGCTGCCCTGGACAGTGTTGAGAACAGGCAGGGTTCAGGACGCCCTCCACAGGGGCTGTCTATGGTGTCCTTCAGGCTGTGACACCCACAGGATCAGGCGCCACTGCTGTTGGCTTCAGTCCTCCCTGAAGAGCAGGTGGGGGTCTTCACTGCGAGGCGGCATACCCTTCCCACACTGTGCTCTTACTGGTGTCCCCAGGGGCTGGCACTCTGCCCTGTGCTCCACCCATAGTGGGCTCCTTGCTGGCAGACCTCAGGCCTGAGCCGCAGACATGCTCCTGCCGTTGTTGTCCTTTGCTGAGGCTCCGGGAGGGGACTCTGGAGGCAGGGCCACCCTCTGTATGGCCAGGAGGGGTTTTGGCACAATTGGCTGCCCCCACCTGGAGTCAGAACCCCATGGGGTGACCATGTGGGCCCTCAGAACCTCAGTTTCCTCGAGATTGGCCCCCTTGGCCTGCTGAGTGGCTGGGCCATGCGGGAGGGTGCAGGGTGCCCCCCATTCCCACCACCTGGCCTGTTGGCAGCACCCTAGCCCTCACCAAGGCCTGTTTGCTCCAGGGATTTTCCTGCTGGAGGCCTCAGGCTGGGATCTGACCCTGGGAAGGTTTGGGCTGCCGCAGCTGAGGGGCAGGGTGGGGACAGGCCCCGAGCCTGAGCTGAGGCTGTGGCTGTCCGAACTTGCTCCTTGCACACCACAGGTCTGTACTGGGCCCAGAGCTTGGGGCCCTGCCCTCTGCCTACCGAGGGTACCCATCAAACCCAGGCCCCAGGAACCTCCAAGGGTGGCCTGGCTCCGTATCCAAGGGCCACACTGGGGGCGCTGGTGGCCGTGGGTAGCCCTGTGGTTGTTGCAGGACTGGGACCTGTGGGTAGGCCTGTCCTGCTGTCCCCAGGAGGCCCTGGGCAGACCTCAGCCTGATCCCCACACCAGGTGAGCCTGACCTGCCTGGGCCTGTGGGGACGATGCTGGCTGGTGGCTGTCACTTGGCTGGCTCGAAGTCTCAGTGTGGCTGGACAGTAGCCTGAGACCCACCCAGGAGTAGGAGCCTGGGCCGAGGGACCAGCCCTGCATGGGGCGCTCCTCGGAGCAGGGCAGGCCCTGGAGCCCCGGGCAAGAGAGACCAGGGCCCCTGTCCCCCATGACCTCAGGGTGTAGGGATGCCAGCCCCCAGCTGAGGAGCCCACAGGGCCTGTGTCCCCTGTCACTCTGCCAGCGGGATCCCAGAAAGGGCTCTGAAAGGTGCCCCACCCACACCCTGGGGGGTCAAGAGTCCACTCCTCAGCCCCTTGGAGCCCTGGTCATTCCCTGCATTGGCTGCCTCAGCCAACCCCCTGGGGCCCCAGCCCTGACCAGGAAATGGGGTGCAGGGCCAAGGTGACCACACGGTTCCCCTGATCTGGCCCTCAGGGGCAAGTGAACGAGGATGCCACTGTTCCCCAGTACAGGCCCTCGGGGATGTTGCCCTGGACTTGGTCCCTTGTCTGCTAAGCAGGGAAGGGTGTGTGCACACCTCAGGCCTGTGGGGCGCTTCGAGGTCTCTGGGAGGGGCGGCTGCCCTGCGTGTCTCAGGCTGGGTGCCTGGCCAAGAGTGGCAGTGGTAAGTGGCCGTGTGGAAGAAAGGCTCTGGTCCTGTTAAGACCTCAGTGACACCCAGCCCCCACCGCCACAGCTATGCACCATCTTTTTTTTTTTTTTTCAGTACCAGGAATCAAACTCAGGACCTTGCGCTTGCCGGGCAGCCGCAGTGCCACTGAGCTAAATCCCTGGTCCTTATGCACCATCTTTTAAAACTTAGTTTAGCCCGGCATGGTGACACACACCTGTGATCCCAGCACTCAGGAGGCTGAGGCAGGAGGGTCACTGTGAGTTCAAGGCCAGCATGGGCCACATAATGAATTCAAAACCAGTATGAACTATATGGTGAGACCCTGTCTCAAAAACAAAAACTAAAACTAAACTAAAATGAAATAAAACTGGTCTAAGCCAGGCTCAGTAATACACGCCTGTCATCCCTGTACTTTGGTAGGCTGAAGCAGGAGGATCACAAGTTCCACCCCAACCTGGGCAGTTTAGAACTTAGTGAGATTATGTCACAAAATACATTTTTTCTTTTTTGTTTGTTTGTTTGTTTGTTTGGTACTAGGGATCAAACTCGGGTCCTTGCGCTTGTGCAGCAGGCGGTGAAACCACTGAGCTAAATCCCTGGCCCTCAAAATAAATTTTTGCAAGGACCCGAGTTCGATCCCCCGTACCAAAAAAAAATTTTTTTTTAAATTTTTTAAAGCCAAGTCAAATACCTTTTTTTTTTTTCGGTACCTGGGATCGAACTTGGGTCCTTGCGCTTGCGCAGCAGGCCGTGAAAACACTGAGCTAAATCCCCGGTCCATCAAATACCTTTTTTTGTTTTGTTTCGCTTGTTTTTTGAGACAGGGCCTTGCTCTGTAATTCAGGCCAGCCTTGAACTCACTGTGTAGCCCAGGCTGGCCTTGAGCTTACAGCAATCCACCTGCCTCAGCCTCCCAAGTACTAGGATTACAGGTGTGCACCACAACGCCAAGGTTCAAAATAAAAAATTTATCGAGCTGGGGATGTGGGTCAGTGCAAAGGTCCTAGGTTCGATCCCTAGCTCTCTAAAAAAGAGAAAAAGTTTATATAATCTCTGCAGCAACCCCCATCTTAAGATGTCACCATCTCTGCAGGAAGGGATAAGTGCCTGTCCCTAGGGTCCCCTTGTCCACCCTCACCCCTGCTGAGCTGCTCCCTGTGCCGGGCTTTGCAGACTTGGAGTCTTGGTTGTTTTTTTTTCTTTTAGATAACTTGATTGAGATGTAATTCATATATAATTCATTTGTTTAAAACACATAATTCAGTAATTTTAATGTATTCATGGCTCTGTAAGCAACAGTTTGAGAACACTTTCATCGCCCGTTTTTCGGTTCCCCATGACCTATCACCCCCATCCCATCTCCAGCCACAGCACCCACAGATCCACTTCCTGTCTCTGGAGTTGCCTGTCCTAGGCATTTCCTGTCCATGGAGCCCACACTGTGTGTCCTTCTGTCTGGCGTTCCTCGCCGAGCATGGTGTCCTCAAGGTCCATCCACACTGTGTTGAGTGTCAGCCTCACTCCTTTTTCTGGCTGAGTAATATTCCACCACATGGTTGGACCTCAGCGCTCTTTGCCCCCCACCCTGCACACCTGGCCGCCTCCTCACCAAGGCCTGTTTTCCAGGACTCCTACTTCGAAGACCTCTCCAATGCCTCCATCTTCTCCTCATCAGTGGATTCCCTGTCGGACATCGTGGACACACCTGATTTTCTGCCAGCAGACAGCCTTAGCCAGGTGCCCACCATCTGGGACGTGAGCACTGCCTCATCTACCCATGACAAGGTTAGTGTGCAGGCACCCCAACCAGAGCCACCCCTAGGCCAGGCGGGGGCATGAGGGGCCACAGCCGCTCACAGATGTATGTGCTCATGTATCCTGTGCAGCCCAGGGATGGGGTCGCCTCCCCGAAGCCCTTGAATTCCGTGGCCCCCACCCCTCTCTGACAAATGTCTAGCCCTCCTCTGCTGTGAACAGGTGTACCCAGTAGAGAAGCAAAAATCCATTTTTGAGCCAGGTTTGGTGGGGCGTACCTGTAATACTAGCTTTCTGAGGACAAGGCAGGAGGATTATGAGCTCAAGGCCAGCCTGGGCTACATAGCGAGACCTTGTCTCAAACTCCCCTCCCCACCCCCAACAAAAGCAGTTTTGGTTACAAATTCTTACCCCAGGCTCTTTGGCCCCCCACGCCCTGGGCAGTGTCTGGAGATGTGTGTGGCTGTAGCACTGGTGGAACGCCTGGTGTGGAACTAGTAGAAGCCAGAGACACTGCTCAGCACCCTGCAATGCACAGGACACCCACTCCAGAGAACAGGTGTCACCCCCCCCCTTTTGGTTTGGTTTTTTGTTTGTTTTTTGAGACAGGGTCTCCTTATGTAGCTCAAGCTGGCTTTGAACTCACAGCAATCCTCCTGCCCTAACCTCCCAAATGCTAGGGTTTGGTTTTTTGAGACAAGGCTTTGCTATATAGTTGGCCTTGAACTTACTGTGTAGCCCAGGCTGGCCTTGAACTCACAGTGATCCTCCTGCCTCAGCCTCCTGAATGCTAGGATGACAAAGTGTCTGCTACCTGCCTGGCTAAGCCACCTAATTTCACCATTGTGGAGAGAAGGACCCCATCCAGGCCTTTCCAGGGTCCTGTGTCCAGAGAAGCTTCTAGGATTGGGGTGTGTGTTAGGAATATATCTGGGGAGCCCCAGGTTGGGGGTATACAGCCTCCCCCCATGCTGAGAAGGATGTACCTGGGGTGAGTCTCAGTGCTCCCCACCCAAGACAACAGAGGTGACAGGCAAAGATGGGGTTGGGTCCAGCATGTGGCAGTATGGGGGGGGCACTGGGTACTGGCCCTGGCCCCCACATCTTCTTGGGGCCACTCAGGCCTGTCCCCTTTGGAATCTCGGCCCAGTGGGACACTGCCAGCCCTGCCTAAGGCCCAGCTGGCCTGCACTGGATGGTGTGAGGGCATCTGAAACCCAACACCCAGAGCTGCCTGGCCTGGCCGGGAACGTGACTCAGCCTTCCAGGAACCAACGAGTCTGTTTGGATTTTGTTAACTTAAAAAAAAAACGACAAAAAAACAACCCAGAGCGGGAGGGCTGAGCATGGACCTGGTAACCTTCCGGGGCCTGGCTTCCATGCTGACCTCTTTCAGAACCCCCTGGCTGTGTTCCTAATCTTGACAAAAGCAGGAGTCATGAGAGTCGGTCACCGTTTGACAGAGCCCCCGAGAACCCCTGTAGTCACACAGGCAGGTGCTGTGGGCTTCAGCCGTACCTGTCACTCCAGCTCTTGCAGCTCATATGAAAAACCCACCTTGACTGCGGGTAGGCGTCCAAGTGCAGGTGGGGATTAGGAGCCACCCTCCCCTCTCCGGTTTCCTTTGGTTTGTTACTAAGGACTGATCTACACCCTCCTTTTTATTTTTTTTAATTTTTTTTTTGAGACAGGTTCTCACTATTTAGTTCAGGCTGGCTTGAACTCACTGTGTAGCCCAAGCTGGCCTCGAACATGCAGTGATCCTCTTGCTTCAGCCTCCCAGGTGCTGGGATTACAGGCGTGCCCCACTATCCCCAGCTCCAACCCTTTTTATTTATGTATTTTTAAATTTGGAGACATGTTCTAAATCTCTAAATTGTCCAGACTGGGCTTGAATTTTCAATCCTATTGTCTCAGCTTCTCAGATTGCTGGGATTACAAGTGGGCTCTGCCATGCCCAGTGTTTTTTTTTTTTCAAACCAAAGCCATATTTTAGGGTCACACAGAACCTGGTCTGGACACCGCTGTGTCCTCAGTGTGGGTCTTTGGCCTCCCTAGCCTCAGTGCTGTGGTTTGGACATTGATGACCACGCTGCTCAGGGGTTGGTGGAGTAGGACAGGTGTTTTCCTGCCCATCCACAGGCTTTGGATGCCCAATCACTTCTCAGACCCCAGGATCTGACTGTGTCCCCCTGCACCCCACCGGCACACAGGCTTCTTCCAGAGCCCAGACCTGTCCTGCCTGCCAGCTCTCTGCACCCTGCCCTCCATCCCCTGCCCAGATGAGATGGGCTGCCCATCTCCCCAGTGTGCACAGTGGTCTGGGACAGTCTTTTGCTCTGGTCAATCTGACAGGGCGAAATTCTGTCCCCCCAGAGGACCTGCCACTCCGGAGAACACTCAGTGGTGTGACGGAGAGCACCACAGGGGGCACTAGGGAGCTTAGGAGCCCACAGCCACTGGACACCACATTAATTGGCCCCATGTGCCAGGCCCAGCCAAATGAGAGGCCAGTGTCACCACAGGGTCTGGTCACAGGGGCCAGTGGCCCAGCTCTCAGGCCAGGCCCACAAGTCTAGATGGTCCCTCTGGCTTTCACCCCCCCCCCAGGTTACCCATGTCCCCAAGGCCCAGCACAGGGCGGGTCTCAGCTGGCAGGTCCTGCACAGCCTCCCTGTAGCCCCTCTGGCAGGCCCCCGGGGAGGGTGTTGCTGTCTGTCAGAATTACGGAGCACCTTCCCGCCTTGGCTGATGTCCCGCCCTCCTCTCAGCTGTTCCTGCCGGGTGGACCATTCCCAGGCCTTGAGGACCCTGTGACCTCCTTGCCCAGCACCTCCCTTCTCGTCAGCTACCAGGTCAGCCTGGTCCCCTGGCTTGGTCCCCTCCCCAATCTGTGTGTCCTGGAGCCTAGGTGAGGTCTTGGAAGCTGCGCACCTCCAGCATGCCAGAGTGTGGGTACCCGGAAGCAGGGAGCACCCCACTGTACAAATGAGGAAGCCAAAGTCCCAAGGAGGCCCCAGGGGTTGCCGGGCCACCACCTGGGAGGGGTGCCAGGTGAACACAGGGCAGAACTGATGCCTGGATTTCGGCCCCCTTGCAGTCCCAAAGTCAGCCTGAGGATGAGGTGGAGGACGAGGAGGAAGAAGAAGCGGAGGAGCTGGGCCACACGGAGACCTACGCTGACTATGTGCCCTCCAAGTGTGAGTGGCCCAGGCTGGCGAGGACGCTCAGACTTCCTCCTTCTCATGCAGATGAGACCCCTCCAGGAGACTTCCCCACCAAGAGCCATTGAGGGCATGGGGTCCCCAGGTCCCTGGGGTGGGGTTCTTGGCCACTCTGTCCCTTCATGGAGACCTTCCTGCCATGCCCACCCTGGCCACGCCCACCTCCTGACCTCACCCTCTGCCCCTCCAGCCAAGATCGGGAAGCAGCATCCGGACCGAGTGGTGGAGACCAGCACTCTGTCCAGTGTCCCCCCACCGGACATTACCTACACCCTCGCATTGCCCACCTCGGACAGCGTGGCCCTGTCTGCCCTGCAGCTGGAGGCCATCACCTATGCCTGCCAGGTGACCTGCCCCGACTCCACCCGTGCTCAGTCCCCACAAGGCTGGGGGTTGCTGGGGAAGTGACAGGCCAGGCCTGACTGACCCCTCTGGCCGCAGCAACACGAGATCTTGCTGCCCAGTGGTCAGCGCGCGGGTTTCCTCATCGGCGATGGGGCCGGCGTCGGCAAGGGCCGCACGGTGGCCGGTATCATCGTAGAGAACTACATACGCGGCAGAAAGAAGGCCCTGTGGTGAGCTGCCCCACGGGGTGAGGGTCGGGAGCCAGCTAGGGAGTGGGGGGTGGGGCGCCCCTGACCCAGCTGCTGCCCCCAGGTTCAGCGTCTCCAATGACCTCAAGTACGATGCAGAGCGCGACCTGCGGGACATTGAGGCCCCGGGCATCGCAGTGCATGCGCTGAGCAAGGTAGGTGGACAGGAGGCCGCCGGCCTGCCATGCCCAGTTCTCAACCCACAGGGAACTGAGGTCCCCACGCCTGCCCTGTGTCCACAGATCAAGTACGGCGACAACACTACCTCAGAGGGCGTCCTCTTCGCCACTTACTCAGCCCTGATCGGGGAGAGCCAGGCAGGCGGGCAGCACCGCACGCGCCTGCGGCAGATCCTCCAGTGGTGCGGGGAAGCCTTCGATGGCGTCGTATCCTGCAGCCTTGGGCGGGCAGGGGCGGGGCCTGAGAGTGGGCGTGGGTTGGGGGCGGGACTCGATGCAGGGTGGGCTCTGTGACGTGAGGGTGGGGCCGGGCCAGGCACAGAGGGGAGGGGCCAACCTTCGGACAGCGGTGGAGATCCCCCCCCCCCCCCGCCCTAGATCTTCTGGATTGTCCCTAGGGGCACAACCCAAGTTAACTTTGTCCCCCAAACCTTCTAGTCTGGCTCTAGCAAGCCTGACAGCAACTACAGACTCAGCCCTGGCGTTTGCAATGACATTTGCGGAAGAGGTGGGTGCTGTGTGCCCCAGAGGCTGGAAGCCTCCCCTCCCCCGCATTGGGGGGCTGTGTGTGGACCGGCAGCGACCCATGCAATCTGCACCCAAGGCCCAGCGGCGGCATTGGCTTCCCAGCCCAGGGCATGCGCTGGGGGTGCTGGGAACACAGACCTACAGGTCGTCCACAGGGCCACCGCTGTGGAGAAAGATCAGAGGGCTTTTTCATTTTTTCTTAAAACTTAAATAACCTGCCTTATCTACAAAATTGTAGTTTTTGGGCCGGGGATTTAGCTCAGTGGTTCCGCTGCCTGCCTTGCAAGCGCAAGGACCCAAGTTCAATCCCTGGTACCAAAAAAAAAAAGAAAGAAAGAAAAATTGTAGTTTTTGCTTCTGGTTTTTGTACTAGAGAGTGAACCCAGGCCCTTCATCCTGAGCTACACCCCTAGTCCTTTTTATGTTTTATATGGAAACAAGGTCTCCTTAAGTTCCCCATGCTGGGTTCCAACTCGCAATCCTCCCAGTCTTTGCCCGTGCAAGAGTCTCCCTACCACGGCTCCTTTTCCCCCTAGTCCCTCATTTCCCCTGTCCCTCTGAATGAAACCTGTCTGCGTGCAGGTGCAGGTGAAAGGTGCTCTGGGCCGGGTGAGGGCTCTGTGCTCGCTCCTGTGCAGTTCCTGGATCCATTCTCCTGTGCCAGGCTGCCTGGCCCCCACTCAGGTTCTGTCCTGTCACCGCATAGTGACTTGACTTGCGTTGTGACCCTGCGTTATCGATAGCCCCACTGCCTCCTCCCCCATCTCCAGAAGTGAGTGACAGGGCTGAGATGGGTGCTCTTCTTGAGCCCTGGGCAAGGACAGATAAGAGGAAGGATGCTGGCCTGTGTGTGTCACTCCCTAGGAAGGCGCCCAGAGTGTTACAGTGCAGGGCATGGTGGCGCATGCCTCTGATCCCAGCACTCTGGAGGCTGAGGCAGAAGGATCATGAGTTGGAAACCAAGCCTACATAACTAAAATCAAAACAAAACAAAATAAGAATGTGCAAGTCAGATCTGTGGTGAGACAGTAGAGGTTGCTGGTGTGTCCCCAGTCCCCAGATGGCTGCACAATAGAAGCTGGGGATTTAGCTCAGTGGTTTTGCCATCTGCTGTGCAAGCGCAAGGACCCAAGTTTGATCCCCGGTACCGAAAATAAATAAATAAGAAATAGTCTTACAGAAAATAATACCAGCTTTACACTCTTGGCAAGCTGTGTGCTTGGCTACATGTTCAAGTGTTTACCTATTTTCACCTTTTTCCTCTGCCCTTGGCACACATATACTTCTCTGTAACCTCCCCCCCATCTCTCGCTCACTCGCTCATTTTTTATATTTTCCATACTGGCAGTTGAACTCAGGGCCTTGTCACTGAGCTACATCCCCAACCCTTTTTTATTTTTATTTTTTATTTTGAGCCAGGGTCTTCTAGATAAGTCAACTAAGTTGCTCAGGCTGGGCTCAAATTTGGGATCCTCCTGCTTCAGCCTCCCAGAGTGATAAAGATTACAAGCTCTTCTCCTTAAAATATTAACATCTTCAGTTCTTTCCTTAGTATTTTTCAGAGGGATTACAGTAGGTTTCCATGTAGTTTTGGGAAATGAAATCAAGATCCTGAGCACATATTACTCATTAACCCAATGCCGACATCCTGAAACATACTTGTACTGTCACAGCAGGGGTGTGGAGTTCACCACAGTCTCTCCATGCTGTGGGGCTTCCCTCCTTCATGCAGCTCTGTGTGTCTATAGGCTATTTTTGTTTGTGCTATGCTAGGGATGGAACCCAGGGCCTCAGAGATAGTAGGCAGGTGCTCACCACCTAGCCCCAAGGCTGTTCTTTTTTTTATTTCTTATTATTTTTTTATACCGGGGATTGAACTCAGGACTTTGTGCTTGCCAGGCAGGCGCTGTTCTGCTGAGCTATAGCCCTGGCTCTCCCAAGGTTGTTCTTAATACTGCATGAAGCCACCAAATCCTGTCACACAGCAATTACGAGGTGGGCCACTCCCCAAGTGATAGATTCCTCAGGCGTGACATTCAGTTACCAGTGCTCAAGGGCACCACTCTTGTGAAACCTTCCTTAACTCACGTCCACCCCAGATCGTGTTTGATGAGTGCCACAAAGCCAAGAATGCCAGCTCCACCAAAATGGGCAAGGCCGTGCTGGACCTGCAGACCAAGCTGCCCCTGGCCAGGGTGGTCTATGCCAGCGCTACAGGTGGGGGTTTGTAGGGGCCCCAGTTGGTCCCTGAGGGCAGCAAGTGGCTGGATCGAATGTGTGGCATCCATTAGCGATGCTTACCTAATGCAGTGGGGAATTCTGGATTGCATGAGTAGCATCCATTATTGATGTCTGCCTTGGCACAGCCAGGAGCAGCTGTATCCTTTGAGCTATGTGCAGTTTTTCTGTCTGCACCCTGCTGCTTTTCAGGGCCTGGGCAAAGATAGGCTGAGTTGTTCAGATCTCATTGTGGATGTCCCCTCTGCCAGCTGGCTCTGGCCAACCTTGGCAGGTGCTCCCTGGCCTGGCTGCATTGCCCAGAGCTTCAGGTCTCCCCATCTAGCCCTGCCCCATGGTCCTGGGGTTGCACCTAAGCTCTCTGCACCAGGTACAACTATCACCTCCTGGCTGAGTCAGGAAGAGCTGACAGCAGCTCTCCACCCCTGCTACCCAGGTGCCTCTGAGCCCCGGAACATGATCTACATGAGCCGCCTGGGCATCTGGGGTGAGGGCACACCCTTCCGGACATTCGAGGAGTTCCTACACAACATCGAGAAGAGGTGAGGCCCCCCCTCCCCCAGCAGTAGGAGTACTGAAGCAGCACATTCTCTTGTGTGGCCACAAGGCCTGTGGTGTCTGCACTCTGCACACAAGCCTCTTTCTCATGCTAGAGACCCCCTTCCGGGGAGCCACTCTGCCCTTTGCAGACCCCAGCGCTCAGGAGGCTGTGCTCATTTGCAGGGGTGTGGGTGCCATGGAGATCGTGGCCATGGACATGAAGGTCAGCGGCATGTACATTGCACGCCAGCTCAGTTTCTCCGGAGTCACCTTCCGTATCGAGGAGATCCCGCTACCCCCAGACTTTGAGCGTGTTTACAACCGGGCAGCGCTGCTGGTGAGCTAGGGGCCTCTCTGTGGGGACAGATGACAGAGGTCTGCCCCAGGGAGCCCAGTGGACTTCCCTAGGCTTCTGTGTCACTCACAGCCACACCTGTTGTCTTCAAGGGTCTTGCCCTTTAGCAGCCATAGATATTTGTCAAAGTACTCTAAGTAGTCCTTGTGGTAGTGTATCCCCGTCATCCCAGATCTTTGAGAGGCTGAGACAGGAGGATCTCAAGTTCAAGCTCAAACTGGACTACCTAATGACTTAGTGAGACCTGTCTCAACATAAAAAATAAAAAAGGTTGAGGGTCTACCTCAGTATGAAGGCCCTGGGTTCAGTCCTCAGCACCACAGGAAAAAAGAAAGTACGAAGCCACCCTGACCTGGCATAGTCACAGGCTGGATTCCAGCATGCCTGTTTTGTCCTGAGTCCCAGATTCTTATTGATACAGTGGGCATCAGCCTAAACCGTTGCCCTCCCTCCTAGGCCTCACAAGTACTTCACCCCACCTCCTGACCCAGACCCAGTGGCTGCACTCAGTGTCACTGTCACTGCAGGTCATGTTTATACCAGTGGCTACTTACTCATTTGTTCAGTGCCCAGGATGGAACCCAGGGGGTCGTGTGTGCCCTGAGCCATACCCAGCCATGCCCTGGTTCTTGTTGCTGCTGCTGCTGGGCTCTTTGTGAAACCTCTTCCCTCCTCACAGCCTGGCTGCTGGGGACCCCTTCCCCCAGCCTGGGCTCAGCTGGTGTCTTGTCTTTGCAGTGGGCCGAGGCCCTGGGCGTGTTCCAGCAGGCGGCTGACTGGATTGGCCTGGAGTCTCGCAAGTCCCTGTGGGGCCAGTTCTGGTCGGCCCACCAGCGCTTCTTCAAATACCTGTGCATTGCTGCCAAGGTACACCGGCTGGTGGAGCTGGCCCGAGAGGAGCTGGCCTGCAACAAGGTGAGCAGGGCCACACTTTCATCCTCCCAAGGGAAGGGGAATGTAGTGCATGGTCGGGGCTCCAAGTAAGGAATGTCAGGGTGGAAGGGCATGGCATAGCAAAGCTGACTTCAAGGTGGCCAACAAGCAGAGCAGGGGACAGAGCCACAGAAGGAGAGGCCAGGGTGCAGAGCCAGTCATGGTGGTGCACACTTGTAAACCCAGCATTTGGGAAGCTGAGGCAAGATGTTCAGTGGGAGTTCAAGGCCAGGCTGGGCTACATAGTGAGACCCTATTTCAAAAAACCAAAACAAACAAAAAGTGAGGGAACAGACATAGACCCCAAGGGCCCGCCTCTGACCTACCAGGATACACCCAGGAGCCCGGTTTACTGATTCATGAGGTGTTCCTTCTCCTCCTCCGCCTCCGCCTCCGCCTCCGCCTCCGCCTCCGCCTCCGCCTCCGCCTCCGCCTCCTCCTCCGCCTCCTCCTCCTCCT
>NW_004624828.1:7524727-7577007 GCF_000247695.1 Heterocephalus glaber
CCTCCTCCTCCTCCTCCTCTTCTCCTTCTCTTCTCCTTCTCCTTCTCTTTCTCCTTCTTTTTTTTGGTACTGAGGATAGAACTCGGGACCTTGTGCTTGCGAGGCAGGTGCCGGAACCACGAGCTAAAGGTGGTTCTTAATCCAGTGAAGCTGACACATCCGGGTTCACGGTCACAGTGGGGACCCTGGTGCCCTGGTGCCACACAGGCCAAGTGTGGTGGCCACGGTGGACAGGCCAGCTGGTGTCTCTATGAGAAGGGACGGTGAGGCCGTGGCTGGGGCAGGAGGTGGCCATCAGTGGGCCACGTTCCCTACATGAGATCGTGAGCTCAGGGCACAGAGTGTGCGTGAGAACCATGGTCACCAGCACCAGCTCAGAGCGACCGTCTCCACAGTGCGTGGTCATCGGGCTGCAGTCCACAGGCGAGGCGCGGACGCGGGAGGTGCTGGACGAGAACGAGGGGCGCCTCGACTGCTTCGTTTCAGCTGCCGAGTGAGTGATTATGCCACAGGGTGGATGGAGGGCGGGGAGTCAGGGCAACCACCCCTCACTATGCGACCTGGCAGCCAAGGGGAACCTCAGAGATCTTAAACTAAAGCGGTGACCCTGGCTCGGGCAGCGCAGGCAGGATCCACTAGGTGCTTCCCATCTCAGAAGCAGGCTTCAGGGAGTCTGACTCCATGTGGGGCGGCACCGCTAGGAGTCCATAGCTTTTCAGAACTGACCATTGTGCCTCCCCCAACTCCCTGACTCCTGTCCAGGGCTCACCCAGCCCCAGAGAGGGTCCCAGCACCCTCCTGGCTCCTCCGCAGTGCCAGGCCTCTCTTTCACTCCCCGTCCTTAGCCCTGGGGGCCGGCACAGCTGGCCATTGTTCTTGAAGGCCATCAGCTGTGTGGACAGAGCTGGGCGCAGGGCAGACAGGACATGGAGCTCAGAGGCATCCCCCAGCCAGGCCCTGGCACAGTCCCCTTTGTTCCAGCCAAGCATGGTGGTCCATGCCTGTCATCCCAGCACCCTGGAAGGCTGAGGCAGGAGGATAGAAAGTTGGAGCCCAGGCTGGGCAACTCAGTGACTTAGTGAGACCGTATCTCAAAAAATACAAAATAGAAAGGACTGGGGATGGAACCCACTGTGCAGGGCCTGGGTTCCACCCCCAGTACCTCAAGAATAAAAAGCTATCCTCGCTGTGGGCAAGGGCCCGCCCGTGGGCCCTGAGAGGCCCAGCCCCACTCGGGCGTTGGGGGGCAGCTGTTGCAGGGGCCCAAGCTGTCTTCTCCTTCCAGAGGCGTCTTCCTGTCGCTAATCCAGAAGCACTTTCCTTCCACCAAAAGGAAGCGGGACAGAGGAGCCGGCAGTAAGAGGAGGCGTAAGTCTCTGCCACTACCCTCTGCTTTCTACACAGCACCCCAGGCTGCCCCTGCATCCTCGCTCCCTACCCCATAAGGATTCAGCCTGATTCACCCTCCTCCATGCCCGCCAGGCAGAGTGCTGCTGCCCAGGCCTCCAGAGCTGCCCCAGTGGGCACAAGGAACATGGGGCTGGTCCCCCGAATCAGCCACACCCACAGCCTCCAGCCTCACTCCCAGCAGGCAGGCAAGGGACCTTCACCCCCACACGGGCCAGAGCCTCTCAGATGAAATTGAGCCTTGGACCCATTGGTGAACGGACTAGGCTGAGGTCCCCCAGAAAGTGTCACCAAGGCTGGGCTGTCACAGCACACAGTGGGAATCAGGCTCACAGGCTGAGGAACTCACTTAGGGCCACACAGCCAAGCCTCCTGCCTTCCCCAGGCCAGGCCTTGAGGGCACAGCTTTCTAAGAGGAAAGCCCAAGAAAGTGGCCAAAAGCTCCCCGAAGCCACAGTGCCGTTCACAGCGGATGGACACAGGACTCTGGAGGAGTCAAATGCAAGGGTGCACGACACCTGCAGTTTTAGCACTCTGGGAGGCTGAGGCAGGACGATCACAAATTCAAGCTTAGGCTGGGCAATTTAGTGACTTAGCAAAACAGTGTCTCAAAATAAAGAGCTGGGGATGTAGCTCCAGTACTAAAGTAGGGGGTGTGGCTCTTGGAAGACCCTGGCAGGCCCAGTGTGGGGACAGGTCTTCCTAGGAGCTCCTTCCCAGGTCAGGGGCTGAGCAGTTCCCAGCTCAGCCCCCGCAGGCCTCCCTGTTCCTTCTGCCGAAGCTCCCCTGTCCCTCCTGCCTGCCACTGGCCGCTGCCTCAGCCCTGGTGACCCCTACCTACTCTTACCTTTGCAGGGCGGCCTCGAGGCCGAGGGACCAAGGTACCTAGACTGGCACTTGAGGGGACAGGTGTGATCCGCATCAGTGATGACAGCAGCACCGAATCAGATGCTGGCCTGGACAGCGACTTCAACTCTTCCCCTGAGTCCTTGGTGGATGACGATGTGGTCATCGTGGAGGCCTCGGGGCATCCTGTGGACGACCGGGGTGAGGGCCCAGCCTGGGTCGGGCGGCACTGGACCCCTGGGTCCTCATCCTCAGTTAGGCCCCCTTCATAGATGGAGAGAGTGAGGCTCAGAGAGGCGAGGTCAGGACGGCACCGCCGATCAGAGGCAGGGCAGTTCAGAACTTGGGTCCCGAGGTCTCGGAAAGCACTGCAGGAATGCAGCTCCCACAGTAGGCCTGACCTTTTGCCCACCCCTCGTAGGCCCCCTGTGCCTCCCACAGAGGGACCTGCACGGCCCCGCTGTCCTGGAGTGCGTGGAGCGCCTGAAGCAGGACCTGCTGGCTAAGGTGCGGGCACTGGGCCGAGAGCTGCCTGTCAACACCCTGGACCAGCTCATCGACCAGCTCGGAGGCCCTGAGCATGTGGCCGAGGTGAGCACAGGTCACCTGCTGGCTCTGGTTGGCTCTGGCAGCCCCTGCTGGTCAAGTGTGTCACTGCCAGCCCTGAGGGTGTCAAAAGGTTATAGCAGAATTGTAGAGGCTGGGCTGCCTTGGGAGGCTTTCCTACCTCAGCCTCCAGATCCCCCAGACTCCCAGCCTGGCCTGCCCTAACAAGGTCTCGCCCATATGAGTTCCAAGACTACCCGAGTCAGGACTTGGACTCTGACCTCGCATCCAGCACCCCTGTGTGGCCCAGCCCCCGGGCAGCCACCCTACTGACAGTTGACCCTGGCCACAGATGACGGGCAGGAAAGGGCGCGTGGTGTCCAGGCCCGATGGGACGGTGACCTTCGAGTCTCGGGCAGAGCAGGGCCTGTCCATCGACCACGTGAACCTCAGGGAGAAGCAGCGGTTCATGAGCGGCGAGAAGGTGGGGCCCAGCATGTGTTGCTGGGGACTGTGGGGGGGCCCCAGCACCCTCTACAAGTGCCTGTGACGTGTGTCGCATGTTCTTGCCTGTACCTGTGTCTGCAGTGGTGCCTGAGCAGAAGGTGACACCCAGGGCTGCTCTGGCCTCTTGAGTGTCCTCTGTGCATGTCATGCTGTCCTGGGAACGCAGTGCCGGCCGGGGTGGGGTCCACACCCTGCTGACCACACTCTCCACCCGCCTGCAGCTCGTGGCCATCATCTCCGAGGCCTCCAGCTCCGGTGTCTCCCTGCAAGCTGACCGCCGCGTGCAGAACCAGCGCCGCCGTGTGCACATGACCCTGGAGCTGCCCTGGAGCGCCGACCGTGCCATCCAGCAGTTCGGTGAGTGCCGCCCTGCCCCACTTGCCCGGCCCCCCAACTCTGGGCCGCCCCTGAACCCCCCTCTTCCTTCCCCCAGGACGCACGCACCGCTCCAACCAGGTGTCAGCACCTGAGTACATCTTCCTCATCTCTGAGCTGGCAGGGGAGCGGCGCTTCGCCTCCATTGTCGCCAAGCGGCTGGAGAGCCTGGTGAGCCGGGGGCCAGGAGGGTCCCCAGTGGTGGGGCAGGGGACCAGGCACCATACCAACAGCCCCCCTCCCCCCACCCTCACAGGGCGCCCTGACGCATGGGGACCGCCGTGCCACTGAGTCCCGGGACCTCAGCAAATACAACTTCGAGAACAAGGTGCCTGGAGGTGGGCAGGGGGCAGAGGGCAGAAGGCTCCCACCTGGCAGGCCTCCTGCTCACTCTCCCTACCCCCCAGTACGGCACTCGGGCCCTCAGCTGCGTCCTCAGCACCATCCTGAGCCAGACAGAAAACAAAGTGCCGCTGCCCCAGGGCTACCCCGGAGGGGATGCCGCCTTCTTCCGGGGTGAGCTGGGGGGCATATGGGGATATGTCTGGGGGGTCAGCGCAGCAGAGCAGCAGATTGGAGAGTTTGGGGCACCTGAGTTTGTAGGCGGGGGTCCTGTTGAAAAACAGCTCCATAGCTGGGTATGGTGGTATGTATCTAATCCCAGCATTCTAGGAGGCTGAGGCAGGAGGATCACCAAGTTCAAGCTTAGTCTGGGCAAGTGAGTGACTTTAGGGAGACCCAGTCTCATAGTGAAAAACAAACAAAGGCCGGGGCCTTGCAAGGCAAGCTCCTGAGTTAGATCCCCAGTACCAAAAATGAGGAAAAAAGGCCGGGCTTGGGTGTGACTCCATGTGAAGGCCCTGAATTCAATACCCAGTACTGAAAAAAAAAGACAACTCCGACACACACACACACCCCCACCCCCACCACGGGGATATGGATGGCGAAGGGAGCCGAGCATGGTGGCCTCCGGTGGTCTCCGAGGAGGGTTCCTGGCTGAGGTGTGTGGGGTCTGGACCTATTTCCAAGGACTCTAGTCCCACTCCTGGGAGTCAGAATAAAGGGGCCTCCTCCATGTCACCAGAAGCCTTGGCCCCAGGGCGCAGCATCAGCCCCCACTCCCAAGGATGTCCCTGGTGCCAGGTAGAGCGAGGGCAGATGGGGAAGAAGGGAGGGGCCTCTGGCAGGCCTGGGCCGTCCTGGGGGTTCTGGGGCTCAGGAGCGGCGCCCTCCCCACAGACATGAAGCAGGGCCTGCTGTCGGTTGGCATCGGCGGGCGTGAGTCTCGGTCCGGCGGGCTGGATGTGGAGAAGGGTGAGTCCCTCAGATCCAGGCACTGGCGGGGGACAGCGGGCCACCTGCCACGGCCTGAGACATGGTTCCTGGCCCCCCAGACTGCTCTATCACCAAGTTCCTGAACCGCATCCTGGGGCTGGAGGTCCACAAGCAGAATGCACTGTTCCAGTACTTCTCAGACACCTTCGACCACCTTATCGAGATGGATAAGAAGGAGGGCAGATATGACATGGGCATCCTGGGTGAGCCACAGGGATATTTGGGCGGGCTGGGATGGAGCTTTATCCCAAGCAAACCAGTGACCCAAGCACACACCCCGGCCTTGGTGAAATCCTTACACCAAGGTCTGTAAACCCTTTCTGATAAGGTTTCTTCAGTTTTGCTGGGCCAGACGGTCTCTGACATTACCTCATGACTGGTGTTGACAATGAGTACAAACGGAGGAGTACCAGTAAAACTTTATTTTAAGCTGGGCACAGTGGCACACACCTGTAATCCCTGCACTGTAGGAGGCTGAGGCAAGAGGATTGCAACTTTTTTAGCCCTGTCTTGGCAACTTAGTGATTTAACAAGATCCTGTTTCAAAATAAAAATTTAAAAAGGGCTCGGGATGTAGCTCAGTGGGAAGGTCCTGGGTTCAATCTCCAGTATGACCCCCCCCACAAAAAAACCTTAATTTTATTTATGAAATCAAGCCAAGCAGGCTCACTCACACCTGTCATACCAGCTACTCAGGAGTCTGAGGCAAGAGGATTGCTAGTTCAAGACCAGCTTGGATTTTTTTTTTTCCCGGTACTGGGGATCGAACTTAGTACCTTGCGCTTGTGAGGCAGGTGTGGTGCCACTGAGCTAAATCCCCAGCCCTCAAGATCAGCTTGGGCAACTTAGTGAGACACTGTTTCAAAATAAAAAATGAAAAGGGCTGGGGTGTAGCTAGGTGGGGAGCACTTGCCTAGAATATGTGGGGTCCTGGTTCAATCCCCACCACCACAAGGAAAAAGTGTAGGACTGCATGGTGGCCTGACCTATAACCCTACCACTCTGGGAGGCTGAAGCAGGAGGACTGCAAGCTCAAGCCCAGTGTGGACAAGACCGTGTCTCAAAAAATAAAAAGAGGGCCAGGGATTTAGCTCTGTGGTGCTGCACCTGCCTTGCAAGTGCAAGGTCCTAAGTTCAGTCCCCAGTACCAAAATAAATAAAGAATAGCCGGGACTGGAGCTCAGTGCAAAGGCCCTGGCTTCTATCCCCATTATCAGAAAAAAAAAAAAAAGTGTGGAAGAGAGGGAGCCCCTCATGTGAGGGGCTGAGGGTCTCAGCCCAGGTAGGAATCTTCCAGGCCCTCACCTCCTGCCTTCCCTGCAGACCTGGCCCCTGGAATTGATGAGATCTATGAGGAGAGCCAGCAGGTGTTCCTGGCCCCCGGGCACCCACAGGATGGACAGGTGGTCTTCTACACGGTGAGCAGGCCTCTGCCCAGCACTGTCGCCCGCCCAGCCGCCCACCTGCCTGCTAACACCCTGTGTCCTGGCAGATCACCGTGGACCGCGGCCTGAAATGGGAAGAGGCCTTTGCCAAGTCGCTGGGGCTCACTGGGCCCTATGATGGCTTCTACCTCTCCTACAAGGTGTGTCTTGGCCTGCCTCCCCCCTTACACCATAGGGAGTGGGCGAGGGGGTGGGTTTCCTGCCCTGGGACCCTGGTGGGCCAGCTTCACACTCCCACAGGTGCGGGGCAACAAGCTGAGCTGCCTGCTGGCCGAGCAGGGCCGCGGCAAGCACTTCACAGTGTACAAGCCCAACATCGGCCGTCAGAGCCAGCCCGAGACACTGGACAGCCTGTGCCGCAAGTTCCAGCAGGTACGGCCGGCCAGGCGCCGCGGGGCAGGTGGCCCTCGGCTTCGGGGCTGGGCTCACCTCAGGTTGCGTCCCCAGGTCACCGCAGAGGAAGCACAGGAGCACTGGGAGAGCAGCTATGCCTACTCGCTGACTCACTGCAGCCACATGGCTTGGTGAGCGCCATGCAGGGAGGGGACTGGGTAAAGGAACCCTAGAGGCGGCAGCAGAGACCCTGACCCAGAGTCCGCACCAACCCGAGCTCTGGGCCCCCAGGAACCAGCACTGCCGGCTGACCCAGGAGGGCAAGGACTGCGTGCAGGGCCTGCGGCTGCGGCACCACTACGTGCTGTGCGGTGCGCTGCTGCGTGTGTGGGGCCGTGTGGCCTCGGTCATGGCGGACGTCAGCAGCAGCAGCTACCTGCAGATCGTGCGTCTCAAGACTAAGGACAAGAAGAAGCAAGTGGGTGAGTGGGCAGCAGAGTGGGCTGCGAGGGTGCGGGGCCCTTAGGAAGAACCTGACCACCGCCCCCACCCGCAGGCATCAAGATCCCCGAGGGCTGCGTGCGCCGCGTGCTGCAGGAGCTGCGGCAGATGGACACCGAGGTGCAACGCCGAAGCCGCCCCGCCCCGCCGCCCACCCCGCGGCTCCCACTCGCGCTCCCCTGCGGCCCAGGCGAGGTGCTGGACCTGACCTACAGCCCGCCAGCCGAGGCCTTTCCACCACCGCTGCTGCCGCCACAGTGCTTCGCCTTCCCGCCGCCCACCCCAGACCCGGGCGCGCTGCTGCTGGGTGCGCGTGACGCTGTGCCCGACCCTGCGGCCCTGGCCCACCAAGGCTGCGACATCAACTTCAAGGAGGTGCTGGAGGACATGCTGCGCTCCCTGCACGCGCCGCCCGCCGAGCCCCCCGGCCCGCTGATGGCGCCGGGCGCCGGGGGCCCAGAGCGGCAGAGCGTGATCCGCTTCAGCCCACCCTTCCCCAACTCCTAGACGGGCACCCCGCCGCGGCCACCTTCTCCTGGATCCGGACGGCGGGGCCGCGCGCAGGCCCCGCAGTGCCTTTCCCCCCAGACCCGGCTGGCTGGCCCGCCCGCACTCTGGAGCCGGTGCGGGGCGCGCCCTCCGGGCCTGGGCAGGGCGCCTGCTGCCTCCCTCTCTACCCGGGCTGCCTGGGAGCCGTAGTCTGGCCGTCCGAGCTGCTCACTCAGGAAACCCCGGTGCTCAGGCCCCGCCTCGGGGCTTCTTGGGGCAGACCCCGTTAATATATGCAATCCCCTCCCCCTGCGCCCTAAATTATTGCCCGCCCACCTCTCCCCTAATCCACGGCGGGCAGACCCTGGTTTCTATGTGTATTTATAATGAATTTTAATGTATATATGTAAAGAGATCTTTTTTTAAATATATGTGCCTTTTGCCTACTTCCCACAGTCTGCACCTCCAGCCTTTGGTCACGGGGACCTGGGGGGCTCAGGGTCGCAGGGGTGGTATCCCTTGTTGAGGCAGCACCTGTGGGTCGCTGGGGAAAGGCACCCTCCCGGCTACCCGGGCAGACGCGGGAGGGCTGGGGACCTGGGCATATCCTGCCCAAGAGCTTGGCCTGTTTCCTCCCAGCATTTCTCCAGAGCCGTTGGTTCCAGCAGGGGGCAGGAACTGTCTTTCCTTATTGCTGAGACAAAATAACCAAACTTAAGGGAGGAGAGGTTTATGTAGCTGTTAGTACAGGTTTCAGTTTATAGTTGGCTGGCTCCAAGGCAGGGTGGCATGGCGAGGGGCATCCAGAGCAGCCAAGGCAGCAAGCAGCCCTATCCCTTACACAATACTTCATCCAGGTCACACCGGGCAAAGGCCTTCCCATTATCCTCCCCAGAACTCTGCCAAACCAATCAGTGGACTAAGTAATCACGAACTCTGCATCCCAGCCTCACACTAGAGAGCCACCTCCGAAAAGCTCCACTTAAGGCTGCATGAGGCCTTGGGGGACCTCTAGACACAGCCATAACAGGAACCTAGGTACCAGATGTGCTGCCCATGGTGCTGCTGACCTCTGGCCCAAAATTTGGGGCCACTTCACCCTGAGCTTCTAGGGCACAGGGATCACAGGTGTCTAAGAGGTGGGAGGACAGGAGACTCCATGAATCAGCTGAGGCAGTTCCTAGGGACCCAGGACCCCCATGCTGCTGACCCCTTCTCCCCTGGCACAGCGGTCCCCACCCAGCTGCTGGTCTCCCTGGGGGCACTAGAACTTGGTGGAACAGGGAGCAGCTGGGCTCAGCTCTGCAGAACTCCCTGGCCATAGTCCACCCCTCACCCTCTCAGGAGACAATCTGGCCAGGGATGGTGGGGCAGGCCTGTAATCCTAGTGCTCAGGAGGCTGAGGCAGGAGGATCCCTGGTATCTGAGGCCAGCCTGAAGTATCAAGTTATAGTGAGACCCTGTCTCAAAAAACAAAAAACCCAATCTGGACAGTGATCCTCCCTAAACACCAAGGACTTAGCACCCACACCAGCCCAGGTCTTGACCTCCCCAACTCCCCTGGAGCTGCCCTCAAGGCCTGGCCTGGCCTAACAGGAAATCAGCCACTTACAGCATTATCTCCTCTCCAAGCACCTGCCTGTCCAGGGCTATGGATCAGCAGGGCCCCGTGACCAGCTGACCCAGATCTACCAGGCACGAGGCAGGGAGCCCACACACACACCAAAGAGGACATAGCCGCTTGCTTCTATGTTTTATTCCCACAAGGCAGCAAGGGTGGGCGCCCAGCCCAGGCCGTCGCCGCTCCTCCCTCCGGCGGTGCACGCATTCTCAGGTCTGCCCCACCAGCATGCTGGTTTGCAGGCAGGCCATCATGTTGCCAGGTAGAAGGCTCGGGTCGGGCAGGAGCTTAGCGGGGTGCAATTGTGGGGCTACAGGTAGCAGGTCAGGTCCTTCTCTATCACCTGCAGGGACAGGGTCATTTGAGAGAGGTGTCCTCTCCCCAGGGGCCCCCACCTCTTGTCAGGAAGCACCTACCAGAGGCTCCTCCATGGGGCCGTACCGCTTCACCACACAGCCATTCTTGTCAATGAGAAACTTTGGGAGAGGGAGGATGTGTTGGTGGAGGGTGAGAGTTCCCTGGGATAGGCAGGGCCCCCTACACCCTCCTCTCCAGCCCTTACCTTGGTGAAGTTCCATTTGATGGCGCTGTAACACAAACAGAGTCTGAGTAAGCCGCCGCCACCAACCCCAGGCCCCACAACACCCCATCAACCCAGGGCACTCACTTCCCCAGCATCCCCTTCCCCTTGGGCTGAACTTTCATCCACTTCCACAGCGGGTGGGCATCATCCCCATTTACACAGATCTTGCTGAACATATCGAACTTGACGTTGTAGCCAGCGGCGAAATGCTTGACCTCCTCGTTAGTCCCTGGCTCCTGGGAGGTGGGGTGGGGAAAAGGTTTGGCAGGAGCAAATACCTGATGCCATCCCTCTCCTTGTCCCCTTCCCAGGCATAAGCACACACCTGCTTCCCGAACTGGTTGCAAGGGAAGGCCAGGATACACAGACCACACTCAGCATACCGTGCGTGCAGGTCGACAAACTGAGTGTAGTTCACTTCGGTTTTGCCTCATTGTGAGGCCACATTGGTGACAATGCACACGAAGCCCCTAGAGGGAGGTGGTGGGTGGCAGTCAGGCGAGGCCAGAGCTCACCATTGCCAGGTGCGTGCGTGTGTGTGTGTGTGTGTGTGTGTGTGTGTTTGTGTATGGGGGCGCGGCGGCGGCACCCCTACACCTCCCAACGGCAGGCACTCACTTGTATTTGTCCAGGCTGACCATGTGCCCGTCAATGTCCTTGGCGGAGAACTCGTGCATGGAGTGTGCGCTGCGCCAGTCATCCCGAGAAGCGCACTGAAAAACAAAGGGCTCGAGTGGCGATGGCAGGATGGGGCTGACACGCGAAACCCAAGGTGCCCGGAGAGGGGACCTCAGGCTAGTGGACCCCAGGGCCCGGGTACAAGGGAAATGTCGGGGCTCCTCCCCCACGCAAGCCCCCTACTGGAGACCCTAAGGTTGGGCGAGACTGAGGATCCCAAAGGATGCCAGGCCGGGCAGCGGGGCTGGGAAGCGATGCGCACTGGGCCTCCGGGCCCCGAGCAGCTACTCTCCGGGGTCGCCCGCACCTCCAGCCCGGAGCTGCGTGGACGCGGGCGAGCTCTCCTCCCTCGGCGTGCGCAGGGTTGGCGCCGCCTAGGGCGCCGGCGCCTCTGGCCTCCCCGGCCTCGGCCCCGCCGCCGGCTGGGCCCGGGGCAGCACGCGGCCGCACGGCCCATGCCCGCCGTCTGGCCTGCGAGCGCTGGGCCGGGACAAGGGGCAGTGGCCGCGCGCCGGGGCCTCTGTGACGCACGCGCGGGCCAGGAGAGGTAGGAGGTGGCGCGTGACCTGCCTTCCAGCCCCCGGGGGTTCCAGGGACACAGCGGAGCCAGATACCCCAGACACCGCCCCCAGCCCTGAGGCACCGCCACTCCCCGGCCTGGCCTCCAGCCGCAACCTCCGCCCGCAGTCCTGAGCCACATCCCACCACCTTTTGTTATATTTTTGAGACAGCCTTGCTAACCTGCCCGCGCTGGCTCGAACTTGAGATCCTCCTGCCTCAGCTTCTGGAGTAGCTGGGTGACAGGCCCGCAGTCTTGGTCATTATCGACCCCCGGCCCAACTGACCGCGCCCTACCCTGGCTGACGCCCTGGCCCCCGCCGGCCATCACGGACCCCGACCTGGACCTCAACCCCGACCCCGACCCCGGCCCGCCTTTGCAATCCCTGGCCCGGCCAGGCCGCGGCGGAAATAGCTTCCAGCCACGGTCACCGCGTCCGCGTGCCCAGGTTCGGCGGGGGGTGGGGGCGCTGATCCCTCCAACGGCCCTGGCGAGCCACGACCGGCGGAGAGCGGCCAGCGGCAGGCGGCAGGCGGGAGGCGGCGCTCACCATGGTACCAGCTAAGCCAGGGGCAGTCAAAGCTCCACACAGAAGCGCAGGCTTCAGCAGGCGGCTCAGGCGACCCAGGAACATAGCGACGGCTAGAGCCAGCGGCTCCTCCTCTCGCCCCGCCGGCCAATGGACGCGAGCCGGTGTGCCTTGCCACCCCGCCCTCGGTCAAGCCTACCCAGTTTCCATTGGTCAGCTGCGCCGTCATGCAGAACGCGGCGCTACCCAATGGGAGCCGGGGGTGAAGAGCAAACGGGGGCGGGGCGCGGCCTGCGGGTTTGTTGTCGTCAGTGACTGCGCATGCTCGTTGCGGGGTTGTTGGGAGCTGGAGGGGAGTTCACGCGGGCGGCGCATTAGTTGGCTGCGGACAGTTGTCTGGGCTGTTGCCTGCAGTGTGGCCAGATTTCTTGGAAAAATCCGTGGAAACTTGGGAGCGGGGCCTCAAAATCGCGGACGAGGCTCCCCTCAAAAAAAAAGAAAAAAAGACTTTTGAATGTGGAAGTTTGACTTTTCCTTTTTTGCAGTAATGAGAATTGAACCCACGACCTTTACACTGAGCTTCATGCCCAGGCCTTTTTCTTTTTTTAATTTTGAGACAGGCTCTCCTAGGTTGCTAAGTTGCCCAGGCTGGGCTCGAACCTGAGATCCTCCTGCCTCAGCCTCCCAGAGCCCACAGGCATGAGCCCCCACTCTCCGCCACCAGTGCAGAGGCAATTTTAAAAATTTTTTTTGGTACCGGCTACCAAACTCGGGCGGGACCTTGCGCTTGCGAGGCAGGCGGAGGCACCACTGAGCTAAATCCCCGGGCCCTAAGTGCATTTTGCTCCTGGGAATCCTTTGTCTCTTAAGAATTTTAAGTCTCTTAAGCTGCTCATAGAGTAGCGGGCGTCCCTGGGGACGTCGGGTCAGTTAACTTCAGAGATCCCACCCCAGAGACCGGGCACTCAGGGCGGGGGGTGGGTTTCCTCGGGTCTTTGCCCAGCTCACACAGCCCGCGTGTGTCTCCTTTTCTGTCTGCCCAGACCTTGGCCACAGCTGTGCCCAGAGCCCCACATATTCCTTGAAACTAAGTCACTAAATTCCTGTCCACTCTCACTTTGGAACTTAGACCTGGTGCCCGCTGGTGGCTTGGATTGTGTGTTACCCTGGCTCTGCTGACCCCCAGAGTCCACTTCTGCAAAGGCAGCTGGAGACGGGGTCCCTAGCCAGGCCCATTGGTGGAGCCAGCCCTTCCTCTGCCTGCCCCAGGCTGTGGAGGCGGCAGGGGTGGCAGATGACACAGGGCTCCAAGGTGCCACAGTTCCTGTCTTGCACAATGTTCTTGTGACTCTGCTTCCACGGGAGAAGGCTCTGGGAGGCCTTTGGTGGGGAGTCCCACATGTCGCTGATGCTAACTTCCCTTCTCAGGAAGCCCCCCCAGCATCGTTTCCTTCTGGCCAGGGATGGTGCTGAGTGATAAGGCACTGTGGCCAAAGATGACAGCTTCAATTTTGGTGGGGTTTTTTGGTTGGAGTTTTTGATTTTTGAGACCCAGTCTTGCTACATAGTCCAGGCTGGCTTGGAACTTGTGGTGATACTTCTGCCTCAGCCTCCTGAGTGCTGGGGTCACAGGTGTGCACCACCACACCTGGCTAGCAGCTTCCACTTTTTCTTGTTTACTATCACCTTGCCAGAGACCATGCACGAAATGGTGGTTTATTTCAGGGCTTCCAGAAAAACATCTCAGGGTGATGCCCTCCCAGAGCACCCTGGGAGGAACAATTTCACCCACCCATCGTGTAGAGTAGATTGTGACAAGGGCAGAGAAGTGGCCCTGGGGGCTGCGGCTGCACAGAGGTGGTCAGAGGAGCTGTTCCTGGGAGGGATCCCCCGCCCTTTCTCAGTTTCTCCCCAGTGGACCCCATTCCCAACGGGGAAGTGAAATTGTGGGGCATCCACAGCACCCAGTATGTCCTGATTTCTTCTTTTTGGAACTGGAAATGGAACCCAGGGCCTTGTCACTGAGCTACATCCCACCTTTTTTAATATTTTTTATTTTGAGACAAGGTCTCAATAAATTGCCCAGACTGGACTCAGTCCTTCTGCATCAACCTCCAAATACCTGTGATTATAGGCATGTGCCACTGTGCTCAGCTTGATTTCTTCTTTTTATTATTTATTTTTTCCTCTTTTCTTCCCTTTTTTTTGGTATCAGGGATTGAATTTGGGACCTTGTGCTTGTGAGGCAGGAGGCGGAACCACTGAGCTAAATCCTCAGCTGTTTTCTTTTTGTTTTGTTTTTTTGGTTTTTTTTATTTTTGGTGCCGGCGATTGAACTCCGGACCTTGTGCTTGCAAGGCAGGCACCAGAATCACTGAGCTAAATCCCCAGTCTTTTTTGGAGTTTTGGTTTTTTTGGGGGGTACCGGGGATCGAACTCAGGTCCTTGTGCTTGCGCAGCAGGCAGCGAAACCACTGAGCTAAATCCCCGGCCCTTTTTTGGTTTTTTGAGACAGGGTCTCACTGTGTAGTTCAGACTGGCCTTGGACTCACTATGTACCCCGGGCTGGCCTTGAACTCACGGGAACCCTCCTGCCTCAGCCTTTCAAGTGCTGGGCTTATAGCCATGTACCACCATGCTCAACTGATATTTTCTTTTTATATTGATATTTTTCTTTGTAGCCAGGGGTGATGGTGTACACGTGTCATCTCAGCTACCCATGGAGGCTGAGGCAGGAGGATCACAAGCTAGAAACCACCCTGGGCAACTCAGTGAATTAGTGAGACCCTGTTTCAAAACAAAAAAAATTTTTTTTTAAAAGGCTAGCATGGCTTTCCTCACAGTAGCCCACCCTGCTTCCTCCAGGGTGTACTTTTGGTTTTTCCTCTTCTACTCAGCCCAGTCGCCCTGTAGAGCCAGTTTCTCCCTCACTCTTCACTGTTACTTTTTCAAATAAACTTTATCACCATAAAAAAACCAAAAAATTAGGGCCGGGGATTTAGCTCAGTGCTTCCGCTGCCTGCCTCTCAGGTCCCAAATTCAATACCAGGTATCAAAAAAAAAAAAAAATTAAAAAGGGCTGAGAATGTAGCTTATGGCAAAGGCCCTGGCTTCACTGAAAAAAAAAGTCTTGTTCAAAGCCCCAGTTCTCACTTTGTAATGTAAAATATTCAGACTGCTGCAAGTCTCCCACAGTCTCCAGCCTGTTTGGAACAGTGGCTCTTTGTGTAGGGTGTTCGGGCACATGGTGCCAGGAGCAGGGAGGCAAGGCCCTGCCCAAACCGAAGTGCTCACGCCAGGCTGCCCTCGAACTCAGTGATCCTCCTGCCCCAGGCTCCTGAGTGCTGGGATTAGGGGCATGTGCCGTTGTGCCCGACTGTTGTGTTTTTCAATAAAGTTTTGATTCTGGGGGAAAAAACTTTTTTACTAGTTAAGAGACTTAAATAGCTATAATTACAGTGCTTTTGATGTGAAAACTGAAACCAAGTATACAAAACGGTTGATTACTAATCGTGTATTGAAAGCAGTAAGGGGTTCCACAACACCAAATAAACCAGTTCTTAACTTTCCCCGAGATAAATTTTACAGCTCCAGCTTCTTCAGTGTTTATCAATATACAAAAGAAAACAGTAGACATCTTCTTTCCTGATGGCAAATCGGACCCCTGCAGGCTGAGGGAGGAAGCTACTTCACACATGGAAGTGGGTGGTCCGGAGTGGACTGCCAGACCCATCTTGGGTGCACTTCTGCTGGTGAGACCCAGGCTTTGGCTGAGGTGTCCTAGTGGGCACTGTGAACAGGGGCTGCCACTCCAGCTGCACACTGACCAAGGCAAGGCTGAGGCTGGTCCCCGCACCCTGTCACGGTCCTCCCAGGACACCTCAAGGCGACCCTGTGAGCATGAGTACAAGTGCAAGGCTATGGAACACAGGTGACCCAAAGACAGGCAGGCCATGGGGTCTCTGCTGTGACCACACAGTGGGTGTGGTTGTTCGTCACATATCTGGCTTTCCCAGAGGAACAGCCGATCTGATGACTCCTGTTCCCGCCAAACTGCAAATCCTGCACTACACAGAGTCCCCTTTCTGTGTGTTCAGATGTTCTCCTCATTTTGTCATTTTTAACTATTTTTTAAAAAACACTGAGGTGGGCCAGGGATTTAGCTCAGTGGTTCCATGCCTGCCTGGCAAGTGCAAGGGCCTAAGTTCGATTCCTGATACCAATAAATAAATAAATAAAAATGCACTGAATTTGGGTTAAAAACCAAATGGATCTTGACACCAATCTACAGCCCAGTAACTCCTGGAAGCCAGGTACCCGTGCACCCCAATCCCTTCTCAGTATTGACAGTGAGTTTTTATTTTTCAATAAAAAAGCTGAGTAATATTGTACCAGAAATTGCCTCAGTGGAAACAGGAACTATTTACATTAAATAAAACCTAGAGAGGGCTGGGGATTTAGCTCAGTGGTTCCACTGCCTGCCTCCCAAGCACAAGGACCTGTGTTCGATCCCTGGTACCAAAAACAAAACAAAACAAAACAAAAAAAAACCTGGCTACAGGCTGCGTCTGCACATGTACGGCACGGTGCATGCACACTGACCAACCAGGGAGACAGCTTGTAGCACTCGGGGCCACAGAGTCCCATGTTTGCCATATGAGAGGAAAGCAGAGGCCAGAGAGGAAGTGAGGGGAGGGGGTTCTGGTTCACTTCTGGTTTTGGAGACTGGACAGCTGATCCAGTCCTTCCCAGAGCCTGTCCCTGCTGGTGGCACAGGTGGCCTGAATGGACCAGTTCCCGTGGTGCAGAGAGTGCAGCCCCAGCTTGTCCGTGACTGCAGCTGCAGTCATCTCGAGGAGAGGTCCTGCTTGTCAGCGAGCACCCTCATGAGTGCCCACGGGCCTGGTTCACATGCTCTCTGTCACTGCTGTCCACCACAGAGATCAAGCCTGGGGTGTTCTGGAAGCACTGGTGCCACAGTGGCTGGATCTTGTCCTGGCCATGCACATCCCACTCAGTAAAGCTCATGTCCTTGTATTCGACGGTGTCCACACTGAAACCCATAGTAGGAATGATGGTCACAACCTCACCAAGCTTCAGTTTACACAGAATCACGAGGCCCACCATGACAATGCGCATTTCTTTTTTGCCAAAAAGGACCTTGAAGAGGTTGTCGAAGATATCCCCCGTGCTTGTGGATTCTTGGAAGGACACTGGTCAGAGGTCTCAGTGGTGGCTGCTCTGAGCCAGGCATTGGTTTCGCTCCCACAAGATGGTGGCACTGACCTATGGGGAAAATACTTTTTTTCTCTCTCTTTTTATTTTCTTTTTTGAGACAGAGTCTCACTCTGTAACCTAGGTTGGCCTCAGCTTCCGGCAGTCTTCCTGCCTCAGCCTCCAGAGTCCACCACACTTGACAAAAACAGTTTCTGACATTAAGATAAAATATAGTACACGTAATATAAATTCATCAATTTGACTTTTTGCAAGTGTACAATGCAGCATTTTTAGTATATTCACCATGTTGTACAATTATCACCTCTAATTCTGGATTTTCCATCACCCCAGAAAGAAGCCCTATCCATTCCCATAGCAGTCACCCCTCCCCTCCCCAGCCTGAGCTCCCACAAGTCCACTTTCTGTCTCTGTATTCATCTGTGTTTCGTGTTTCCTATCTATAGAGTCCTTCACTGGGCGTCATTCTGTGTCTGCTATCTCTCACTGAACACATCCTCTTCAAGGTCCGTCCACGCAGTGGTGTCACAGCCTCACTGCTTCTGGCTGAGTAATATTCCAGCATGAGGATGGACCTTGCTGTGTGTCCCCATTCATCATTTGATAGACAATGATGGTTTTCACCTTTTGATTTTGCGGTGCTGTATGAGGTTTTTTGTTTGTTTGTTTTTGTTTTTTGAGACAGGGTCTTGCTATGTAGTTCAGACTGGCCTTGGACTCACTATGTAACCTAGGCTGGCCTCAATCTCAAAATGCTGCATGAGTTTTTGTGTGACCCTATGTTTTCATTTATGCTGGGTCTTAGGGGAACCCTGTTTGAAGAGTTGTCAGAATGCTTTCTGCTGTGACTTGTATCTAGTTGTCTCCCCAGAGCCTCATGTGGTCTTAGGCAGGACTTTTTGGAAGTGGCTAGATTTAGGTTGTGTGATGCTGGGATTAAGGGTGTCCCACCTTGGGTATGGGCAGCACCAATCAAAAGGTGTGTACCCTGGATGGGATAAAAGGGAGAGGCAGGCTTGCTGTTGCTGCTTCTGCTGCTGCCTTCACCACTAGCTGCCTTTTTGCCTGCCCTGCTTTGCCATAGACTATTTCTTCTCTGTGATGCCCCTCTGCCATACCACCATCTCTTGGAGCTTGCTGGCTATGGACTGGAACCTCTACAAACTGTGAACTGGAATAAACGTTTCCTCCTTTAACTTTGGGTGTTGGGTATTTAGTCTCAGCAAGGAGCAAAGTAATTAAGCCACTTTCCAAACAGCTGTGGCACCTGACATTTTTAACCTGGCCGGTGTGGTGTGTGGATCGTGGCCTGACTTCGCGCCCTGTCAGGCAGTGGGTGTGGTGGGTGCGAAGCAGCAGGCTGTGTCTTCACTCCCCGTGCTGAGGCCTAAGGTCACCAGCTGGACTCTGAACCACCAGCAGTAGGGTGGCCGGGCCCTGGCAATGTCCACAGGTCCCATGGCTCATGACTGCCTGCTCCTCTCCACCCCAGCACCTCTGCCCCACCTCCACTGCCCCAAGGGGCAGCAAGACAGCCACTTCTGATCCACTGCCACCCACTCACAGCCCTCCCACCTCTGCCTTCCCAGGCTGGCTGTCACTTGGGCTCGGGCTCTCTTAATCTGCCTCCGCTGCTCATCCCCATTCCATATCTTCTCCCATCTTAAAACTTGCCTCTGAGCCAGGTACAGTGGCTCATGCCTGTCCCAGCTACTGGAGGCTGAGGCAGGAGGATCTCAAGTTTGAGGCCAACCTGGGGAACTTAGCAAGTCTGAAGACAAAAATTAAAAAAGAAACCACATTTGATGGAGCACACTGGTCATTCCAGCACTCTGGGAGGCTAAAGCAGGAGGCTCAAAGTTCAACCCCAATTTGAGTCTCTTCTACATGATGCCGCGGTCCACTTGGCCTGGTCCCCCTGAGGAGCCCGGGTTTGGTCCTCAGGCCTTGTCTGACCTGGCACCTAGGTAGCAGGTGGCGATGACTCCCTCCTTAGCCTCCAGAGACCCCCACCTGGTTCCCGGGGCACCTGGCAGCCTCCTACCCTCGGGTCTATTCAAGGAACATTATGCAACTTGGGTATTCAGAGCAAGCTAGGATTGTTAGCCAGTTCCCAGAAAAACAGGAGGTTCTCTGGTCTCTATGTCACAAGGCAAGGAGAGAGCAAGTCGCTAAGGCACAGAGAGGTTAAGCCATGTGTCTACCGTCACACAGCGGAATGGAGCCGGGGTGCCTCTCTAGGGTCCTGACTGAGGGTCTAGGCCAGTGGTGGTGAATTCATGACTGCGTGTGGTGGACTGTATGTATCACTGAAAGCTCTAAAAGGTTTACCACCGCTGATCTTAGGCTCTGGACCTGGCCTGGATGGACTCAGCCCCCAGTCTGGACTCAGAGTGGTTCTAATTGCACCAGCACCCGTGATCCCTGAAGTCCATCTCCTCAGGAACCTTGGGACTCCCCTGAGCTCTCCTCCTGTCCCAATAACTTGAAGTCAGGAAACCACAGCCCTCCTTCCCTGCCCCCCCAGGAGCAGAAAGACAAGACACAGGCCCCGCGTGGTGGCACCCACCTGTAATCCCACCACTCAGGAGGCTGAGGCAGGAGAATCACTGAGAGTTCAGTGCCTGTCTGGGCCACATGATGAGTTCAAAGCCAGCCTGAATCTCAGCGAGAGCTTGTCTCAAAAAACAAAACAAAACAAAACAAAAACAAAAAACAGACTGAAGTCCAGACACAGCCACTGGCCAATACACTCCCCAGCCCCTCCCTGGTCTCTGCTTCTGCTCTGGTTCCTGATGGTCAGCTCCCAGCCCTATAGCTCCAAACATCTCAGTGGCTGCGAGCAAAAATATGCTTTTCTCTTTTTATTTTTATTTTTTAAATTTTGAGACAGATCTCGCTAAGTCCAATCCTGCAGGCACAGACCACCCCTCACTTCACCTTAACTTCTCCTGAGACCACCCTGCCTCTTCATCCCATAAATGTCCCAAACCCAATCCTTGGGGAGGTAGGCAGATTTGGGTCTTGGGGCTCCCACCTTCTCATGTTTGGTTGCTTCTTGAGTAAATTTTCATTTGTAAAACTCATTATTTCAGTGACTGGATTAAGCATGCAGAGGGCAAAACAGGCCTGGCTGGGCCTCCCAAGACAGGGCAGAGGCTAAGTACTTCATAAGTACCTAGAGCTGCACCAGTCTCTTCCCAAGGTGCCCAGTTCAGCCCTTAAAACATTTTCCCTGGTGTGGTAGCACATGTCGCTCGGGAGGAGATGAGGCAGGAGGATCGCCGTGAGTTCAAGGCCAGCCTGAACTATTACAGAGTGAGACTCTGTCTCAAGAAACAAACAAACAAACAAACAAACAAAAAACTCCAACTTTTTTTCTTTTTTCTTTTTCGGTACCAGGGATCCAACACGGAATCCAGGCAGGCACCAGAACCACTGAGCTAAATCCTCGGCCCAAAACTCCAACTTTTAAAATTTGCCTATTTATTTTTGTACTACTGGGGATTGAACCCAGAGCCTTCACACTGAATTACATCCCCAGTTTGTTTTTTCTTTCATTGAATTTATTGATACATTTGAGGTATAAAATAGTTACATTCATCCTTGGGATCTCGTACCTTTATATGATGTATCTTGGTTCTTATTTTTTCCCCATTCCCCTCCCCTCCCTTCACCCCCTCCACCCTTCCCTATTTACGGAGACTTTGTTTCCATTTTTTCCTTTTCTCATATTCTTTTCTTTTCCCTTCTTTCCTTTCCCCTACCCTTCCCACTTCCCCAACTCCTTTAGACCTTTTCTTCCTATTTCACATTATCAATGATATCATTTGAACCTTATTTGCACTTTTAGTATTTCACACCAGAGAAACTATTCGGTATTTACACGAGTGTGTCCTATTTATTTCACTTAAGAGTATGGCCTTGATGTGCATCCATTTAGCTATAAATGTCTTTAGTTTCTCGTTCTTTATGGCTGAGTAGTACTCCATTTTATAGAAAAACCACATCTTCTTTATCCAGTCTCCACTTGATGGGCATTTGGGCTGTTTCCAAGTTTTAGCTCTTACAAACTGTGCCGCTATAAACATGGGTATGCATATATCACTGTGGTATGATTCTTTTAATTCTTTTAAAAGATACCCAGCAGAGGGATAGCTGGGTCAAATGGGACCTCTAATCCTAGTTTTTTGAGGTATCGCCATATTGATTTCCACAGTGTTTGCACCAGTCTGCACTCCCACCAACAATAAAGAATTTCTCCCCACAGCCCTGCCAACGTTTGTTATTGGTTGATTTCTTGATAGCAGCCATTCTTTCTGGAGTGAGGTAGAAACTCAGTGTTGTTTTCATCTGCATCCATCCCCAGTTTTTTGTTTTTGTTTTTGTTTTCTCTCCTTGCAAGGCAGGCACAGTGCCACTGAGCTACATCCCTTGCCCACTGAGCTAAATCCCCGGCCCTTGTTTTGTTTTGTTTTTAAACGGTGTCAAATGTTTATTTGAAAAGTGCAGGGTAATTGGATATGGGAGAAAACAGCTCTGCAGAGCCAACTTGGGCCAAAGAGAAAAAGAGGGTAAAAGCAAAACTGAAATTACACACTGCATCTTGAGTAACATGGTGCAGGCTACTGTGCAAACTCAAGTGCAATAGCTTACATCCTGTTTTGTTTTGTTTTGAGACAGGGTCTTGCTAAGTTACTAATTTGCCCAGGCTGGGTTCCAACTCCAGATTCTCCTGCCTCAGCCATCTGGAATGCTGACATTACATGCGTGGGCCATCACACACAGTTTACATTTTATTATGACATCACACAAAAGGGAAAGCTAAGGCTGGGGGTGGAACTTGGACATTGCACAGAGCCCCAAGAAAACTCCGCTTAAAGTCTGATGCAAAAATACACATAGACAGGGTGGGGGATTTAGCTCAGTGGCACCTCACCTGCCTCAAAAGTGCAAGTTTGTGAGTTCGATCCCCGGTACAAAAAAAAAAAAAAGGGCTGGGGATTTAGCTGTGTGGTTCCGGCACCTGTCTCCCAAGCACAAGGTCCTGAGTTTGATCCCCGGTACCAAAAACAAAAGAAAGCGAAAATCACATAGCCTACTAGGTTTCCTGACCATCCCTAGGAGCCAAGCTGACCCTTGACCCCACCTGGGCCTCAGTTTTCAGGCCCATCACTCCTGGGATTTTTGGGTTCGGTTTTGGTTTTTTGGGGGCGGGGGGGTACAGGGGATCAAACTCAGGACTTTGCGTTTGCGAGACAGACGTGGTGCCACTGAGCTAAATCCCCAGCCCTAGTTTTGTTTTGTTTTGAGACAGGTTCTCGCTACGTAGTTCAGGCTGGCCTCGAACTCGCGGTGACCCTCCTGCCTCAGCCTCCTGAGTGCTGAGATTATAGGATGCGCTGCCACTCCTTGGCCTCGTGAGATTTTTTTTTTTTTTTTAATTTGTACCGGGGATCGAACTCAGGACCTAGAGCTTCTGAGGCGGGCGCGGCATCACCGAGGTAAATCCCCGGCCCTGGTGAGATTTTACATTGCCACGGGGAAGCGAGAATTGAACGGTAACTACCACTCCCAGAGGCCTTGAGTCAAAATCACGCGAGAACTGCCGAGACGCGTGACTAAACTCCGCTCTCTCTCGGAAAATTTAGGCTGTCTTTGAAGCTGCTGGTCCCGGACGTCGCTGTATTCAGGAGTTTGCCTAGAACAGCCCTGCGCGGGGCGGGGTAATGGGGGCCTGATTGCACTTCGACGCAGGCGCAGTGAGCACTGGTCCTGAGTGGCGCATGCGTGGTGTTGTGCGAGCTGCGGCGCCATGGACGACGAGGAGGAGACTTATCGGCTCTGGAAAATCCGAAAGACCATCATGCAGGTAAGTAGCGCGTGGAACTTTGTTAAGCGGGAGCGATGTGGAGCGCGTGCGGTGTGTACTGCGGCCCATGCGGGGCCCCAGACCTTCCGGTCCCCGGCTTTGATCGGCCCTGTGTGGGAGGCAGGCGGGCTGCGCCAGACTCCGAGGGTCCTGAGTGTGGGCTGGAGGGCGGCGCCGCTTCGCCCCGGTTAGCCCAGTTTCGTCTCTCTCCTCTCCTGCATCTCCCGGGCTGCCGCACTGTCTAGCTTGGTCGTCACCGTTTTTCCACCTCCTCCTGCTGACTCAGCTTCTGCCCTTTGCCCCTCGAGACTCTCCTCGGGGTGGGGGTTGTGCCCCCAAAACAAAGACAGGACAAGCGGGAATAAGGAGCGGGCACACCCTCAAGAGAGCCCCTTGGCGATCTCTGTCGCGCTGCGCATCTTGTTCCTTCCTGAGCCTGGGGAAGGTTGCGTTTCGGAGGCAGCGGCCCAGGCGGGGATTTAGACGGTTTCCCCGAGTCAAGGTCCGGCTGGGTTGATGGTGCAGAAATCAGGCGAAGACTGAGGGTCAGCAGTCCTGGGCCTTGCCTACGAAATTGGGGCTCCTCGACGGCCGTGGTAGCGCATCCCTGTCAACCCCACCACACTCGGGAGGCTGAGGCAGGAGATTCTCCATGAATTTCAGGCCAGCCTGGGCGCAGTGATTTCAAGGCTAGGCTGAACTGCACAGGAAGATTCTGTCTCAAGGAAAGAAAGAAAAAAATCGGGGTTCTTAGGTTGCCGGTGGAACTCTGGTGAGCAGGGCTTGTCTAGCATGCACAAGACCCTGAGTTCCAACCCTAGCACCGAAAGAAAAAAAGAAAGCTAGGCGTGGTAGCACACACCTGTAATCTCAGCATTCTGGGAGGCTGAGGCAGGAGGATCTCAGGTTTGATTAGCAAGACCCTGCCTCAACATTAAAAAAAAAAAAAATTAGGGGTTTTTGAGTAGGTGGGCCAAATAAAAGACCTGGTGAAGGAAGAAGTCAGAGCCTTTTCATAACCTTGTCTCCTGCCCCTCTTGGTTGGTTTTTTGTTTTTTTGGTGCCAGGGATTGAACTCTGGTCCTTGCACCTGTGAGGTAGGTGGCAGAACTACTGAGCTAAATCCCCAGCCCTGTTTTTTGTGGTTTTTATTTTGAGATAGGGTCTTGCCATGTTGCCCAAGTGGGATGTGAATTTGGTTTCCTGCTACCTTAGCCTCCTGAGTAGCAGGGATGACAGGCCTGTGCCACCTTGTTTGTTTCTTTGTCTTGCTGAGGTCCTGTGCCCTAGTCTCACTTAGCTGTTTCTCTCTGCAGTTGTGCCACGACCGTGGCTACCTGGTGACCCAGGACGAGTTGGATCAGACATTGGAGGAGTTTAAATCCCAGTTTGGGGACAAGCCGAGTGAAGGGCATCCACGGCGCACTGACCTCACCGTGCTGGTGGCTCACAATGATGACCCCACAGACCAGATGTTTGTCTTCTTTCCAGGTGAGCGCCTGTCCTGGTCTTTGGTCTCGTAGTGTTCCCCAAGGGTCACAGCTCTGTGGTGTCAACTGGAGTGTGGCTTACGTACCTCACCCTTTGGCAGTCTCTTCCCCTCAGTCCTCATCTCCTGCCCCTGCTGGCCAGCCCTGAGTGTCACATGGGCCTACCTATGTCTCCTCTGCTCCCCAACCCAGCCTGGGCATGTCTGACCTGCCTTTCCCTGAGAGGTATGATAGGCTTCCTGGTCTGCCCATTTCCCACTGATTTCCCTCCTCAATCTGCCTGGCAAGCGTGCTGTGATTATCTCTTGAGATCCACCTTGGGTACCTTTTCCAGGAAACACCCTGCCCTCCTGTCCTGCCTCCCACCTGGGGCTGCTCCTAGGTGTCAGCCCCTCCCCCAGCCAGGCTCCAAAGCCCTGGAAGGTTGTTGGCAGGGATGTTGAGACACCTTGGAGACCCAGGTGGCACCAAGACTCTGGGACATGGGCCAAAGATGCATGGTAGCTGGCCCAGGTGGCTCTTCTAGAGCAAGCATCCCCTGTGTGTGAGATGTTTATCAGAAAGCCTGGTGCTGATTACCTGCCTCCCTGTGGAGCTATCTCCTCTCCTGGCCTCAGGGCCTCCGCAGGATCAGAGGTCTCACCTTGCTCCCTGGTCTCTGGGGGACTTTTTGGGAGTCACTGCTCCTGACAGGACAGGATTGAGCTTCCTGGCTGTTGGTACAAATTGTCAGACAGGGCTTCAAATGCTGACATCTATTTCTCACAGTTCTGGAGGTGAGAAATCCAAGGCCAAGGTGTCATCTGGGCTGTGTCTTCCTGAGGCCCCTCTCTTGGCCAGGAAAGGGTACCTTCTCCCTCTGTTTCCCCATAGTTTTCCCTAATGATCTTATTGTACCTTAATTGGTTTTTTTTTTTTCTCTTGTGGTAGTGGAGATTGCACCCATGATCTGCACAAGCTAGGCAGGTACTCTCCCACTAAGCTGTGTCCCCAAGCACTTTTTACACACACACACACATATTTTGGGGGGGGGGCAGGGTACCAGGGATCGAACTCAGGACCTTGTGCTTGGGAGGCAGGTGCAGTACCATTGAATTAAATCCCCGGCTCTTTTACTTACATTTTTGAGATGAGGTTTCCCTAAGTTGTCCAGGCTGGGTCTAAACTTGTAATCCTTCTGTCTCAGCCTCCTGAGTAGCTGAGATAAGAGCTATGCATCAGCAGGCCTGGCCTCTGTTTTTTTTGTTGTTGTTATTTTTTTTTTGTACTGGGGATTGAACTTGGGTCATTGTGCTTGCAAGGCAAACAACAGAACCACTGAGCTAAATCCCCAGCCCTTTTTTTTTTTTTTTGTACTGGGGATCTAACTGGGGACCTTGCGCTTGTGAGACAGGCACTGGAACCACTGAGCTAAATCCCTGGCCCGATTTTGATTTTTTCTTTTCTTTCTTTTTTTTTTGGGTATTAGAGATTGAACTTGGGACCTTGTGCTTGCGAGGGAGGTGGCAAAACCATTGAGCTAAATCCCCGGCCCCTATTTTGCTTTTTTGAGGCAGGGTCTCTCCATGAGTTTAGGCTGGCCTCAAGCCCACTGTGTAAGCCAGGCTGGCCTCTTTAAGTGCCTCAGTTGCACTCACATTCTGAGGTCCTGGGTGTCAGGGCTCTGGCCTATCTCTGGTGGCCCAGGTGGGTGGGGCAGGGGCCTGAGGAAGGAGCCTGAGGCAGAGGCTGAGCAGCCGTCCCTGTGGGAGCTTGTCCCAGCCCCTGGGCTCTGGGGCCCCCAGTTCAGGGCTGTTCCACCTCCCCAGCAGCTCAGCCAGCTTCACCCCAGTGTCTCCCAAGCCCCACCCGTTGGGGCACCAATCCCATCCTCCAGGAAGGGGTCCCCAGGTTACGCTGGGCCTCCTGGGGTCCCTCTGGTTCCCTCATGGTGCTGTTGAGGCAGCGAATCCTATCCTGGGATCCTGCTGCTTGGCTCTGAGCAGGGAAACTGTGGCCCCAGAAGGCCACTGGTGGCCTGAAGCCAGGCTAGACCCCTGGTGCAGGGCTGGGATGGGGCTGCCGGGCAGAATGTCAGCACACATCTGTCCCCAGAGGAACCCAAGGTGGGCATCAAGACCATCAAGGTGTACTGCCAGCGCATGCAGGAGGAGAACATCACCCGCGCGCTTATTGTGGTGCAGCAGGGCATGACACCTTCTGCCAAGCAGGTAGGCGCCCGAGCCACACACCTCGCTTCCCCTGCTCCCCCCTTGGGCCCACTGTGCCATGCCCTTGCCTTCCTGGGCATCAGGTCCTGACACAGCTTTGGGGACTCAGACTGTCCTGCTTGGCAGTGACAGGCAGCGTCCTGGAGGGCCTAGGTTCCCGCCCCCTTTGCCTAGTGGCCAGAACAGGGCTAGGGTCCCTGTCATGTGCCACTGTTTCCCATGTGATATTTGGACAGAACCGACCTGGTGTGGACTTGTAAGGACAAAGGGTGGCAAGCTGTCCTGTCACTGGCCAGCCTGGTCACCACTGGTCATGTTCAGTGGTGCCACTTTATTGGGGAGGGGTCTCTGGGCCACAGGGCAGTCTGACAGATCAGAGGGTGCCAAGGCTCCATGCTGGCTGTGACCCCATGCCAGCTCTGACACAAGGCCTTGGAAGTGTTCAGAGGGCCAGGGTGAGGGGTGTCACACTGCAAGACATGCAGGCCAGGTGCTTCCATCCTGATCTGTGCTGGGGGTGCATGGAGGCGCTGCTGTCCAGACCATGTGTTGCCTGTGTCCCCCCCACAGTCTCTGGTGGACATGGCGCCCAAGTACATTCTAGAGCAGTTCCTGCAGCAGGAGCTGTTGATCAACATCACGGAGCACGAGGTGGGGCCCACAATGGGCAGGGAGAGGGAGGGGCACCCGGGTTGGGGTTCCTGACCTGGAGCTGCTCTTTGTGTGGGCCCAGGCTCCCCTGCATGTGGTCGGGGTGGGGGACTCACCCAGGGTTCTGCTAACACCCCCTGAGCACCATGTGGAGGTTCTTGCCCAGTCTGTGTGTCTGAGGGGTCACCTGAGGGTCTGTGAATTCTTATTGGTATATTCATTTCGGCAGCTGGTACCAGAGCACGTTGTCATGACCAAGGAGGAGGTGACAGAGCTGCTGGCCCGATAGTATCCTTTCAAGCCCCTGGGCTACCCCGTCCCCTCCCTCCCCCGTCTTGTCCCTCTCCCTCCGGGCTCCTTGAATTCCTGCCCCAAGAGCTAGCCAGCCTTTTCCCTGACGACTGCCCAGTAAACTCCGGGAGAACCAGCTGCCCCGCATTCAGGCAGGGGACCCCGTGGCCCGCTACTTTGGGATAAAGCGAGGGCAGGTGAGTGGCTCCTGGGGAACCCTTGCATCTGCCCACTTGAGGCCTGCCCTTCATCTCTCCCAGCAGCCCTTCGGGAGCCCTGGCCTAAAGGATCCTCAGGGCCACGCCCCCACCCCCTTTAAAGTCAGGGCTGCCTGCGCCCAGAGAAGAGAAACCCTGGGCTTGCCAGCTGGCCTTCGCCCACCTGCAGCTTAGCCCCCAGCCCTGTCCCATGGCCCTGCAGGTGGTGAAGATCATCCGGCCCAGTGAGACAGCGGGCAGGTACATCACTTACCGGCTGGTGCAGTAGCAGCGGAGTGGGAGGTGAGAGATGGATGGACAGACAGCCCCTGCCACCCGAGGCCCCTGTGTCTTGGCCACGGTTGGGCTTTAGCCTCTTTGGAGGTCAGGGCCCGCCTGGCTCACATGACTGTCACCTCCCTTCTGGCAGCCCCTGCAGATGGACAGATGGACACAGTCTCAGTCGTCTCCTGTGGAGACTGCCCCAGCCTTCTTGCTGCTGCGCCTTTGGGCTCCCTAGGACAGCAGCCACTGTCTTGGTTTACCTTATCTGGATGAGGATTTCAGTGGCTGCATCTGGCTGAGGCCTCAGAAAGGACATGACTCTGTCCGAGGAGGCCACCTGGGGGCAGCTGATGTGAGCCCTGGTGCTGGGACAGCTGGCTCTGGCTGGGCTGTCCATGAGCGCCTGTGGCCTGTCCCACCCAACCTCCTGCATCCTGACTCTGTCCCTGGACTCACTGCAATCAGCAGGGTGCAAGGTCACAGCTCAATTGAGTTCTGAGTTGAACAGAACATTGTGTGTTCTAAAAATTAAGGCTATTTTGAGTAAAATAAATTGTTTCAAACACCAGGGCCAAGTCCTGGCTTTCCTCGGGGTGGCCTCGACCTGAGCCTCAGGGTCAGCTGGCGGGACCTGGTTTGTAGGTGGATGCCCCACCGCCCTGCCCTGCTCCTGTGGCTGCAGGTGGATCTGTGCCTGGTCCCCTGCAGGAGCTCATCTGCCCTTTCCAGGTCAGTCTGTCTACTTCCTTCTAGTGTCTTATTTCAGAGGCTTTTGTCTGCATGGGGTAACAGTTCAGTTTTGTTTTGTTTTGTTTTGTTTTATTCTGGGGATCAAACCAAGGGCCTGATACACCAGCAAGGCACTCACCCCGAGCTACGCCCTCCTCCCAGTTCGTGGATTTTCATCAGCTCATAAGATGCTGCAGCCCTTCTTCATTTCTAAATCCAGAATATTCTGTTATCGCAGTAGGAAGCCCTGTTCCCATGAGCAGTCACCCATCCCCTCCCCACCCCATCACCCACAAGGCCACTTCCTGTCTCTGAGGTTGCCTGTTCTGGGTGTTTCCTGTCTGTGGAGCCCACGCTGTGTCCTCTGTGCCTGGTCTGTCAGCAGGCTGTGTCACGGCCTCACTCTTGTCCTGGCTGAGTGGGGGGCTGGAGCACCATATGTGTTTCTGTTCCTAAGTCGTCTTGTGTGGCTGTTTACAGCTTCCGGCCACAGAACAGCACTGCTGTGAACACATGTGCAGGTTCTCACATGGAGAGGTGTTTTGTTCTCTGGTGCACACACTGTTGGTGTCACAGGCACGTGGTGACTGGGAGGAACACCTGAGCCCCACTGTCTCACACATTTATCCTGCCATGCCAAAGCTTGGGTTCCTCAGCCTCCAGCCCCTGGTGCTTTTGGTCACAGCTGTCCAGGTGGTGGGAAGGGATCTCCTGGCTTGGATTCGCTTTTCCTATCAGCTAATAGGGTTGAGCACCTTCTCTTTTGCTCTTTGGCTGTTTGGATAGCATCGGTGGAGAGGGTCTGTGTACATCCGCTACCTGTCATCTCATCGGGTTTCTTTATCTTATTTTTTGAAACAATGTCTTGCTAAGTTGCCCAGCCTGGGCTTCCATTTGCTGTCTTCTTTTGTTTTTTCGTTTGTGTTGTTTTTTGAGACATTCTCCGTAGTTTAGGCTGGCCTTGAACTCATTGTGTAGCCCAAGCTGGCCTCAAACTCAAAGTGATCCTCCTGCTTCAGCTTCCTGAGTGATGGGGTGACAGGTGTGCACCACCACCTGGCTTTCCAAAAGTTTTTAAAAAATACTTTCTAAATACCTAGCAACGCTGGGCATGGTGGCACAACCCTGTAACCCCAGCGGTTTGGGAAGCTAAGACAGGAAGATTGCCAAGGTCAAGCTCAGCCTGAGCAATTTTATTTTTTACTTTATTTTATTTTTTTTGATACTGGGGATCGAACTCAGGTCCTTGCGCACGTGCAGCAGGTGGCAAAAACACTGAGCTAAATCCCCGGGCCCCTGAGCAATTTTATAAGACCCTGTCTCAGAATAAAACATGCATGGAGATGTAGCTCAGTGTCTAAGCCTTGGATTCAATCCCCAGGACTGCAGAATAACAAGAACCCAAAAAACCATTGTTACTTTGGGCATGTCCAAGTGGGGCTTCAATCTCTTTGGAGCCCACTTCTGGTACCCGGTGACTTGGGGACAGCCTGGCCTGGGCAGACCCCAGTCCAGATGCTTTGCTGAAGCAGATGAGTGAGTTTACACACAGGCTGTCTCGGGAACCTCTCTTCTCTTCCACGGATCTGTTTAGGTTTGTTGAGTTTTATAGAACACCTGACAGGTTCAACAAGTTTCCTCTTTCTCTGCAAATATATAACACAGTTTTACAAGGTCACCTTGGTCAAAATAAGCCAGACACAGGAGAACACGCACTGCAGGGTCCCACTCCCAGGAGGCCCAGCGTGGTCAGATCCACAGGGACAGGAAGGAGGATGGTGGTTCCAGGCTGGGGAGGGCACGAGGGAGTCAGCGTTTCCTGGGACAGAGCTCAGCTGGGGAGATGGAAAGTCCTGGAGATGGACAGCGGGGATGGCACAAGGCTGTGGGATGCACCCAATGCCACTGAGCTGTGATCTCGGAAATCGTTAAGGTGAGCTGGGCACAGTGGCATGCATCTGTAATCCCAGCACTCAGGAGATGGAGGCAGGAGGATTGCAAATTCAGGGCCATCCCGGACTACATACATAGGGAGACCTTATAGTGAATTTACAATCTCAGTTTTTCTTGAGTATTTTGTACATGCATTTGGAATCATCTCTGGCAAGGCCCAAGAAGATCGCTTTGGCATTTTGTTTGTTTGCTTTGATTTTGAAGCCTGGCGAGAGCATGCTTTGACTTCAGGTGCCAGTAGTTAGCTTCCAGATCTTCAAAAGTGAAGGAAATTTGCTGTGTGTCATCTCCCACCTCTGGCTTTCTTCTTTCCCACCAAGCCCTGCCTGTTCCTAGTTCCCAGGATGGCCCAGGAGTAGCCATTGCCCAAGCAAGGTGGACAGGACTATGTCCAGCTTCGGGCTCCTGGGGTGACAATAGAGGGGCCCTGGCTTTCAGGAGGCTCCCTGACCACCACTTCGTGGGCACCAGGGTCAAGCTGGGTCGAGCCTTCCCTGAAGCTGGTTCTAGCTGTGAAGTCACAGGAATTGGTGAGCTGCCTGTGAACTGGTGCTGGTGTCCTGGTTCTGTGTGAGGTGTTCAGAGGGGTGGGATGATGCTCAGTGGCAACCATTGGCCTAGTATGTGAGATTCCAGGCTACTGCCCGAGCACCCTCCTTCTAAAGAAAGGAAAAAGCAGCACTTCAGCCACCCTTGCTGGCTTATCCCGGCAAGGAAGGGATTTTCCATGATGTTTATTCCGGCTTTGCATTCTTTGACATTTGTAAAAGGCAGATCAGGGGTTGTACTGAGGTATGTACTCAGCATACTGAAGGCCCTGGCTTCCATCCCCAGCACTGGAAAAATAAAATATGGCTAGGTGTGGTAGCATAGGCCTGTCATCCCAGCACTCTGGGAAGCTGAGGCAGAATAGCAAGTTTGAGGACAGCCTGGACTATATAGTGAGAACCTGTCTCAAAAAACAAAAAAATAAAAGATAAAGGGCCAGGGTGTAGCTCAGTGGGTCACCCTTGGGTTCAGTCTCTAGTACTGCAAAAATAAAGAACAGTTGAAGGTCAATAAATTTTGTTTTGTTTTGTTTTTTTGAGATAGGGTCTTGCTAGAGTTCAGAATGGCTTTGAACTCAATAAGCCCAGGCTGGCCTCAAACTTGGAGGGATCCTCCTGCCTCAGCAGTCCCAAGTGCTGGGATTACAGGTGTGCACCACCACACCTGGCAAACAAGATGTTTTTGGTAAAGTGTCAGTAAATACTTTCAAGTTCACAGACAAAGCAATCCCTGTCAGTTCCTCGACTCTGCTTGTGGCAGAAATGACAACCACAGGCAACCTGCAAACCTGGGCTGGCTGTAGGCCAAGGCGTCTCTGTTTACCAGAGCCAGTTCTGAGCCCCTGTGACCTGTGTGTCCTCTTCCTCTGAAGCCTCTCAGTGTCGCCCTTTGGTGTTGAGGTTTCTGGTCCGTGGCTCGGGTTTCGCTGCAGCTTTCTGGTGCTGCTGTTCAACAGGAAGATCAGGGCCCTTTGTGTATCCCACCGTTACCATGAGCGGCCCCAGTTCTGCCTAGTTCTCTACCGCGGACAGAGCTGCCGCACGCCTGTCATCCCAGCTATTTGGGAGGCTGAGGCCAGCCTGGGCAACTCAGCCAGACCCTGTTTCAAAATAAAGTGCTGGGATGTGGCTCAGTGATGAGCCTGGGTTCTATCCTGAGCATTTCAAATAATTTTTTAAAACAGGTGGCAGTTGTCTTCCCAGGGCTCAAGAGCTGGGTCTGGCTGTAGCTCTGAGCTCAGTGTGCAACGCTCAGTTGCATTGCCGGCACCCCACACAGAATGAATAAAGTAACTGGAAGTTGCAACTTGTACTCCTGCAAGCCCACCGGCCACATTCCCAGCTCTTGGTAGCCACGTGGGGCCGGCTGGGGACCTGGCAGCTGGAGAATGTGTCCATCATGTGGCCAATCCCACTGCATGCCCCTGAGCTATAAGCCACACAGAAGGGTTGCCCGTGTCCAGCACCACGCCTGGGGTCACCACCCTCCGCAGCGAGGACACCAAGGACATTGCTGTAGGACCTCTGTCCCCTCAGCCTTTGTCCCCCTACCCCAGCTGTCCTCACAGAGAACACCAGATTAGCTGGGTGCAGGAGTACACATCCTAGCACTCTGGGAGGCTGAATCAGGAGGATTGCAAATTTAAGCCCAGCTAGGGCAACTTAGACCCTGTCTCAGAATAAAAATTAAACACTAGTGTGGTGATGGATCCCAGCCTGTAATCCCAGCACGGTATGCTAAGGCAGGAGGGTCGTCATGAGTTCCAAGCCAGCCTAGGCTATGAGGTGTTTCAAGGCCAGGCTAGACCACATAGTGAGACCCTGTCTCAAAAACGTAAATAAATAAAAATTAAAAGAGCTGGAGGTGTAGCTCAATGCAAAGGCCCTAGGTTCAATTCCCAGTGTCATCAAAAAAAAAAAAAAAAAAAAAACCCACCAGATTAAAAGGTTTATTTTAAGCAAAAAGAAGTTTGGGTTTGCAAGAAAGACGTGGCCTGTGAGGGACTCCATTGTGTACCTAAGCCCAGGTGTCCAGTCCAGCTTTACAGAAAGGTGACAGCTTCCTGGAGCCAGAGCTCCAGTGGTCGGATCAGGGTCAGCAGTGGCCTCCCTGTGGGGCCTGAGTCCCAGGGAGGCCAGGCCATGGGGAAGGCGGTCATGGGGCAGGGCTGCTTAGCCCTTATGGCAGTAGGTGACTTCCCCAAGGCAGGAACCCCCAGCTGGGCTGAGCTGGGCCTGTCTGCATGGCAGACACAGGGTGGACCCCAAGCCTGCTGTCCCCAGAGAGGTGACCAGTGTGGCCTCAGCTGTGTGTGCATCCAAGCCCAAGCCCCCTTGGCAATGACCCAGGGCAGGCCCAGGGCCCTCCAGAGGGGCAGGAGAACAGCCAGCAGTGCAACATCCCCACCCAGTTCAGACGAACTCTGGCCGCCTGTGTCCACAGCTGGCCCCTGAGATGCACTTGGTGCGGAGCCTCATGGGCAGCAGCCGGGCAAGCGCCACATTGTTGGACTGATTGGTGTTGTATGTGGACAGCTGCTGGGCTGGGCCCTCTTCATCCTCATTCCCCAGCTGCTCCTCGCTGCCACTCCGGCTTCGGGGACCCTCCTCTGGGCTGGCCTCCCCTTCCTGCTTCTCCAGGAAGCTGAGGCGGTGCAGGGCACTGGCATCTGACAAGGACAGGGAGTCCGAGGCTTCCTCTAGCTCTGAGTCAGAATCATTGGATGCCACTCGGGATTCTGGGAAAACCGGACAGAGAATGAGGGGTGCTCCCCAGCCACCAAAAACTGAGGCTGTCCCCAGTTGAGTCAAATTCCCAGGCCCCACCCCAGCCCCTGCTTCACATCTCTTTCTGTCTGTTCCTTTCCATGGTACCGGGGATTGAACCCACATTGAGCTACATCCCCAGATTTATTTTTTATTTTGAGACAGGGTCTCACTAAGTTGCTGAGTTGCCCAGGCTGAGCTCGAACTTGGGATCCTCCTGCCTCAGCCTCCCAGAGTGCTGGGATGACAGACATGTGCCACTATTTCTGGCTCATGATCTGTCTCTTGGACACCACACTCCGTCTTCTGCACTTGGTGCACAGCATCCCCTGGGGCCCATCTTGGCCACCACTCACCTCGGCCCCTGTCCTCCTCCTGCAGGGCATAGGTGGCAGCCTCCCTGGCCTCCAGGTAGGGCACTGGCACCACCACCTCTGAGCGCTGGCTGCTTGCCTCGTCCTGGGGGTAGGGGGTGTTAAATTACAACAAAACCCTAAAGGATTAACTCCAACTGCTTCCAGTTGTGGCTGTCTGCAGCTCCAAAGACAGTGCAGTGCTCACGGGGCCTTTGGACACCAGGGCTCTATTTTCATCCAGTTCTTTGCTAGAAAGACCACCCAGCAACCTCCCCAGGTTCCCTGTCAAAACCAAAGCTCTCGCAGGGCTGTGTCCATCCTTCTCCAGCACAGCCCTGGGTGAGACCTACCTGTGCCCTGAGTCCCTCTTCTGGCTCGTCCTCAAACACCAGGCTATAGTGGACGATGAGGGTCTCGATGACACGAGCCTGGTGGGGGTAGTCTACCAGTGACGACAGGGAGACAGTGGCTTCGGTGGGCCGCGGCCGCAGCAGCGTAGGCCCGAACACGATGCCTAGGTTCCCAGGGGTCATCTTGTTGTCCTGTTCCACCTCCACAATCCTGTGGGCAGGGAGGGCCCAGGGTGTGTCAGTGGCCCTGCGGAATCCTGCCACCCCAGACCCCTGCCTGGCGGCCTTCACCTGCGCAGGTGCCGCAGCAGGTACCGCAGCGTGGCCTGGTTCTCCGGGGGCAGGTCCCGCAGCAGCTCCCGCAAGCGCCCCGCCATGGCCATGGCCGCCGCCTCGCTCTCAGACCCATCCTGCCGGGCCCCCCGGGATGCTGCCTTGGCCTCAGCCTCTGCCTTCAGGCTGTCCTTGGCCAGCCCTACCAGCTCGTGATAGAGGCGGAAGGAGATGAGTGGCTCCGGCAGCTGCAGGCCAAGGGAACGGGATCTGGTCAGTGAGACTGGACTAAGGGAGTGCACACCTGCTAAGGCCCTGTCCCTCCTGAGCTCTGGCCACGCCCAGCCGCTAGGTTCCACCCACTGCAGGCTGTGACCCTGGCCCCAGCTTTAGAGCAGCCCGCCATGGCCACGCCCCTGAAGGGCTCTAGCCACGCCCGCCCACCACAGCATCTGACCACGCCCCCAGCTCAGCCTCAGACCTCCTCCGCCAAGACTACGCCCCTCCCAGCCTCTGGCCATGGCCAACCACTCTAGGGCCTGAAATCAACCCAGCACTGGCCCCGCCCCCTAGACCAACAATCCCACCTTCAATCTGACTCACCTGGCGCAGGTAGAGCTTGAGGACATTGCTAATGTCATGGGGCGAGGCCTGTGATAGCTCCACCAGCTCCTGGCTGGTCTCAAAGGCCTGGCACAGCTTCTCCACACGCGTCTTCACCCCGTTGACCCGGTAGATGCCCTGTGGGGTGGCAGTGAGCCCCCGCCCACTGGCTCTTGCCCACCCCTCCACCCTGCTCCCTTCTGCTCCGCCCTGGGTCTCCAGGCCACCTTGGTGCGCAGCGCGCGCCGCTCGATCTCACACAGGCACCTCTTCACGATGAACGGGATGCCATCCGGGGTACCCCAGGTCGCGCGGCTGAAATCCTGTCCGAAGAGCTGAAGGCGGCCCTGCAGCTTTTTGTGGCCACATTGGATGGCCAGGGTCTCCAGGCACTTCTTGTGGCAGGCCAGACAGCACTGGGGGAGGCAGGGAATGACCCCTGGCCCCTGGGGATGCCCAGACCCACACAGATGCCAGATCCATCTGCCCTCCCCTCTGGACTCCTCATAATCGCCTGGTACCTGCTAAAAACACGGGCCCTTCTTGCACCCCTGGACCCTGTTCACTCCTCCCTCCAGACCCTTTTTCTTCTTTTGAGACAGGGTCTCACTATGCAGCCCAGGCTGAGCTCAAAGTCAGTGATTCTCCTGCCTCAGCCTCCAGAGTTCTCGGATTATAGGAGTGTACCACTACAGGCAACCAGTACCTCTCGTTCTTTCTGCCACAGCCCCAGGCCCATTGCACTGGCTGTGCCTCCGTCCACCTGTTCACCCCCAGCCTCTCCCCCAGGATACCCAACACTAAAAGAACTTCCCACTCCCTCTGTTTGCTGCTCCCCCTTCCCTCCTGTACTGGGGATTCAATCTAGGACCTTCACATTGAGCTATATCCCCATCCCTTTTACAAATTTTTTATTTTTGTTTTGTTTTTCTGGTACCAGGGATCGAACTCGGGTCCTTGTGCTTGCGAGGCAGGCAGCAGAACCATTGAGCTACATCCCCGGCCCCCTAAAAATATTTTATTTTGAGAACAGGGTCTTGCAAACACAAAGGTCTTGCAAAGTTGCAAGCCTCCTGCCTCAGCCCCCAAGAGTGCTGGGATAACAGGTGTGCGCCCCACACACCTCCTCACACTCAGCTCCCTGGAAGTAGACATAGCTGTTACATTCCCGGCACTTGGCCGGTGTGCGGAGCTTCCGGAGCCGGTGCGTGCGTGCTGCCTTGGACAGCCCGACATGGCGAAAGGGCCCACTGGGCACAGCCACTGGCAGCTGGGGGGCCATGCTGTTGATGTCATCTGTGGGCAGGACGAGGAGTCCGTGTCACCGAGGCAGGAAGGGGACAGACCCAGACGGAGACCACGTCCACACCCCCCGCCCCTTTCCTGCGCGGCACAGGCCCTTCTCACCCTGTTCAAACTCCGCTGTCCCTGCTCCACCCTCTTGGTCCACCAGCTCCTCACTGGATGACACAGTGCCACTGGATGACATCCGCTGGAACTTCTTAAAGTCCCCTGGCCGGGAAACAGGGCTGTCAGTCCCAGTGTGAACAAGACCAAGGGCAGGCTGGACACTGTCACTTTCCCCTGGACAGGAGGAGGGACAGGTTGGCCATCTCACCTGAGCCGTCGCTGGGGGCCAGGCTGCCGTCCGAGTCTGAGACTGAGATTGGCCACGACTTGTGCACCTGGTGTCCCCGTCCCCCTGGGGAGGCAGAAAGGGGAGTCTCCTGTGAAGAGCTGGAGGGCCACAGGGAGCCAGTGCCCACCCAGGATGCCTGCCAGGGCTCACCCCTGTGGTCTTTGGCAGATGTCCCTTCACTGGGCCCTCCTTCCTCTGAGGGGCTGCTGCTGGTGGCCTCTGTCCCCAAAGTGTCGCCAATGTTGAAGCTGTTCTTCCGGGCACGTGTGACAGGGGACCTGGCAGGGGACCCAGGCAGAGTGAAAGGTCACGATGGTGGCCACCCTGCAGGGCGTGCGAAGCAGGGCTCTGGGGCAGGGACTCGCGGTGGTACCAGGCGTTGGCAGACACATGTGGTTCGAAGTCGTAGCGCACATCGGGCTCCTCGCCACGCTGCAGCTGTCGCACATGCGATGCGTACTGCTGGCCAGGGTCATAGAGCTTGCTGCTCTCACACAGCATCTGGAAGTGCACGGGCAACGGCGCCGTCTGCATGTGCATCATCTGGTAGTAGGAGATGGTGGCCTGTGGGCCCAGACGGAAACAGGTCAGGAGCAGGCCCGCAGCCGCTTCGCCCTGGGCCACACACCCAGCGACGGCCACCCACCGACTTGATGGTCTGGTCGCTCTGGCGGATGACCTCCTGGATCTGCCGCAGCGCGGTCACCTTTGTGTCCTCCAGCTCCTGTTTCTGCGTCTTAGCATCTGCCACGCACGTGCGGTACGTGGCCATGGCTTCATCCGCCTGGAGGGGGTTGGGATGGGCACATGCAGGCTCAGCCCTGGGCTCAGGCCTCAGCCAGGAGGTGGCCAGGCCTGAGAGAGAAATCTCCAGAGAGCTGGGCATGGTAGTCCACTCCTAATAGCCCAGCACTGGGGAGGCTGAGGCAGGAGGATCACCAGGAGTTCAAGGTCAGCCTAAGCTACATAGGCCAGCCTGAACTACATAACAAGACCCTATCTCAAAACTAACTAAATAAATAAATAAATTCCCAGCCCAGGGATTTAGCTCAGTGGTGCCATCACTTGCCTCTCAAGCACAAGGTCCTGAGTTCGATCCCCGGTACCAAAAAATAATAATACTAATTCCCAGAAGGAGCCAGGCAGGAGAGGATGGGAAAGGCATTCTTTATTTTTTTTTCTCGCCCCTTTTTTATTTGAAGATACCATACTCTTCTTTTCTTTTTTTTTTTTTTTTGGTAGCAGGGATCAAACTCGGGTCCTTGCGCTTGCGAGGCAGGCGGTGGAACCACTGAGCTAAATCCCTGGCCACCCCCTTTTTTTATTTGAAGTCAAGGTCTTGCTAAGTTGTCCAGGCTGGGCTAGATTTTGAGATCCTCCTGCCTCAGCCACCCAGAATGCTGGAATGACAGGTGTGCACCACCACACACACTGGGAAGGGCATTCTTGGGAAGATGGGAAACTGCATCCCTGGGTCTCATCACCACCACCCTCACCTTGTTCTTGGCTTCCTCCTCCAGCCGCCGCCGCTTGTCCAGCGTCTTGGAAGCTGTGCTGCCCGCCCCAGGTGAGGTGGCCGCCTGCTCGTCCTCGGCCTTGGCCACTTGGAGGCGGGCCTTGTCGTGGTCCTCGCAGCGCTGGACATAGCTCTGCTTGGCCTTGCGCAGGTTGGCCTCGGCCTCTTGCTGCAGGTGTGGGAGGAAGGGACTGGCTCCAGCCTAGCCCACCCAGTCTCTGGCCTCTGGAAACCCACAGCCCACTCTGGCAAGCAGAATAGGTGCGCATTTCTCAGCCAGGGAGACTGAGACACGGCTCAGCTCTGCTTCAGACAGTAAGACTCACTGTCATCCAGCCCCCCCACCCCGGAAGGCACAGGCTGGTGCCTGCACCTCAGCTGATTTCACTTCCCTTCCGAGAGATGAAACGGGCCGCCCAGGCCGGAAGTCGGCAGCCATGAGGCTCTTCAGGAAGTGCTTGGCCAGAAACTGGGGGGTGGGCAGGGGGACCTCACAGCCCTCTAGACCGCAGAGGCTTCAACATTCAGAAGAGAACGAGGTGTGCTAGGGTGCAGCTTGCTTGTGCTTAGCCTGGGTTCAATACCACCACCACCCAGAAAAGAACTAGTGCAGTTAGTAAGGTAATCATTAAAAATAACCCTAGTGAGGGCCGGGGATTTAGCTCAGTGGTTCCGCAACCTGCCTCAGGAGCGCACAAACCCGAGTTCAATCCCCAGTACACCCCCCCCAAAAAAATAACACTAGTGAGGGGAAGGCCTTTTTGGATGAGTGACACAAAATGTCATTAAAAAAAAAAAGCGAGGGCCAGGGATTTAGCTCAGGGATTCCACTGCCTGCCTCAAAAGTGTAAGGTCCTGAGTTCAATCCCTGGTACCAAAAAAAAAAAAAAAAAAAATCGAGGGCTGGGGATTTAGCTCAGTGGTTCTGGCGCCTGCCTGAAAAGCACAAGGTCCCAAGTTCCAGTTCAATCCCCAGTACCAAAAAAAAAAGCGGGCCGGCAATGCAGCTCAGTGGTGCTGAACCTGCCTGGCAAGCATAAGGTCCTGAGTTCAATCCCTGGTACCGAGAAAAAAAGGCTGAGCTTCGTGGCACACGCTTGGCATCCCATCACCCTCCTGGGAGGCTGAGGCAGGAAGATCACAAATTCGAGTCCAGGCTGGGCAATTTAACAAGACCTGGTCTCAAGTACAAAACATTTTGTTTAAGACAGAGTCTTGCTATGTAGTTCTGGCTGGCCTTCAACTCACTATGTAGCCTAGACTGGCCTCGAACTCTATGATTCTCCTGCCTCAGCTTCCCAAGTGCTGGGATCTCAGGTTGCTGCCACTATGCCCACCTTCCATAGTGCCTTTGAGGCATCCGGGAAGAGAAGCGAGGAAAGAATACTACCCAGAAACTTGGAGCCTATACCTAAGTGAGTGAGCCTCAGTTTCCCTCCAACCTGGGAACCCTCTCAGTGTAACCCCTGGGACAGGCCATTTCTGAACCTCTGACCAGCGAGGGCGCACGGTCTGTGCAAGAGCACTGCGCCTGCGCAGCCACCCCTCCTCCCCACCCCGGCTCCTACCAGCTTCCGCTGTGCGCGGTGCCAGGACTCCTTGATCTCCTTCCTGCGCCTCTCATGTTCCAGCCGCCGCAGGGTGAGGGGCTGGGGCGAGACGGGACATGAGTGGAGACCCCGGGGACGCACCCACCAGCTGCCCTCCATGCCCCACAGCCCACCTGCATGAAGGTCTGGGTCTGCAGTGTGCCCACTGCCTGCACCATGCCATGGCCAAACTCCAGGTCCTGCTCCAGGGCCAGCGAGTAGATGGACAGCAGGGGCATGTGGGGCTGCAGGGAGCGATCACTGCATCAGGGAGGGATGGGGACAGCGGAGGGCCCAGCATCCCCAGGTGCTACCTCCCTGCCAACCCCCTCCCTGGAGTACTGCAATATCAGGACCCACATTTTTTCAGAAATTGTACTGGAGATGGAATCCAGGCCCTTTGCACTGAGCTGCATCACAGCCCTTTTTATTTTGGCACAGGGTCTTGCAAAGTCACTTAAATTGCCCAGGCTGGGCTCAAACTTAGAATCCTCCTGCCTCAGCCTCCCAGAGTGCTACGATTATAGGTTACACCATATCACACCCATGATAAACTTTGAGGCTTTTGTTTTGTTGTTTTGTTGGGGGTTTTTTGGTACCAGGGATCGAACTCGGGACCTTGAGCTTGCAAGGCAGGCGCCAGAACCACTGAGCTAAATCCCTGGCCCTGTTTTGTTTTGTTTTGGTACCGGAGATCGAACTCAGCACCTTGAGCTTGCCAGGCAGGCGCCCTGCCACTGAGCTACATCCCCGGGCAAGATTTTTTCTTTTCTTATGTTCTTCTTTTTGTGGTTTTGGGGATGGAGCATAGGAGCCTTCTACCACTGAGCTACATTTCCAGTCCTTTTTTATTTTGAAACGGGATTTTTCTAAGTCACTAAGCTACCGAGGCAGGACTCTGGAACTTTCAATCCTCCTGCCTCAGCCTCCCAAAGTGCTGGGATGACAGCACCCACACTATAGAGGGAAGGACCCTGCCCCGTGCCTGCTCGGAGCCCACCTCGTGCGTGATGTTCTGTCTGGCACCATGGATAAGTTTCTGCAGACCTTTGGCGAGCTCCATCTCTGGGGGTGTGAGGGGGCGTGGTCACGCGGGGGTCAAAGGCTCCTTCCTGCCCCTCCCACCAGACCCTCCACGCATGCGCTCACCCAGCGCAGTCCGCTTCTCCAGGTAGCCAATAAGGTCCTTCATGTACTTGGCCATATTCTTGGCGTACTGCAGAGCCGCGTCCACGCCGCCCTCGCAGCGCTGCAGTAGCATGTCCACTTCCTCCGGGGGCGGGCAGCCTGCGGGGCGCCTGCTCAGCTCGGGAGCCGCTGGAGAGTACGCCCCCCCCCTGCCCTTCCGCCCCCGGGGACACTCACCCTCCTCGCAGTCCTCGGCGCTGGGCGGGGAGCCCTCGCTGCCCTGGTACAGGCTCTCCATGGACTGCTTGTGAGGGGACACTGGTGTGACCTCCCTACCCTGACACACCCCGAGGTTCCCGGGTGACAGGGCGGCCCCGCTGCCCTGCTCACCTGGCTGGGGTCCCCCGGTGGCACGGCCAGGAGTGTGCTGCTGTCCACCTCGCCCATGAGGAACTCAGACACACTGCGGGGCAAGGGGGTCAGTGTCTGGGGACCCACGGCACCCCCATTCCCTGCCCCTGGCTCACAGATGCCCCGCTCACGTGCTGCTGAAGGATACTGCAATGGTCTCCAGGGCCTTCTCGAACTCCCTCTTGTCCGACTCATTGTTACATTCGTAATGGAAGGCTGGGCGGCAGAGACGAGACACACTGTTGGCCCACACTATCCTTGTAACTAACTATCTGGTCTGAGCCTTTAGCCCAGAGGGGGAGCATCAGGGACCAATTGTGCCTGTCAAACTCCTATCCATCCTTGAAAACTCACTTCAGATCACCCCTCCTCTGGGAAGCCCTTCCAGGCCCGGCTGCCTTTGCTGACCTTTAACCTTGGCGATGAGTGTGCCTGCAGCAGTCAGTGTCTCCACAGTGTTCAGCAGCGGGTACTTGGAGATAACCTGGCGCATCACACGCAGGGCCTCACCCAGGCACTCGTGGGCCAGCGGCCGGCGGGCCTCCAGGAGATCTGCTGGGCAGAGTGGGTGTGAGGTGGGAAGAAAGGAGGATCATTTAACACCGAACAGCTCTCCCATCTCTGCCGGCTACCAGTGTGAGGGGGGCCCTCCCAGGCTTCAGCTCCTGGGCCACTGGAACGCATAGCAGGTATCAGAGCAAAGAAGAGGTGTGGTCACATCTTCCTGGTGCACCAGGACTTTAAATGCCCTCCCCAGATTCTCTAAATTGGAAGATTTTTTGAACAAACATGGTATCTAGCATGGCGCAGTGGTGGTGCACATCTGTCAACCTAGAACTCGGGAAGCTGAGGCAGGAGGATCTCTGGGAGTTCCAGGTCAGCCCTGGCTACATACTGAGACCCTGTCTCTAAAAACCACAGAATGGGCCGGGGATTTAGCTCAGTGGTTTCGCCGCCTGTCTTGCAAGCGGGAGGACCTGAGTTCGATCCCCGGTACCAAAAAAACAAACAAACAAAAACCACAAATCACAGGAATTTGTGAAAGGGGCCAGGATGACCAAAGACATGGAGACCCAGGAGTGGGCCAGATCCTCGCTGAAGGCCACCTCTGGGAGATGGTGCGTCCACTTGGACCTCGGTGGGAGGCAGGCTATTAGCTGCCCACTTGGGAGAGGGCGGGACCTCAGGAATCCGGGAGCCCCCGCCCCTCCCCGGGCCATTCTTTCCCCACCTGACCCCTCAGGTCTCCAGGGCCAGGGCCACCAGGGGCCCCACACGTCTGCCCAGCCTGGAAGCTGGCTGCAGGGGCAGCTGTGGAGTTTGGCCCTGCGCCTCCAGAGCCACGTGTGCCACACCGGCCGGGGCAGACTGGGGGAATGAGCCCGCACTGAGCCCTCACGTGGGGGCCGCGCCCGGCAGCTCCAGGGGCCATTGTCTAGAGCTGGATGCCTGGTGCCACAGATGCACATGGCGCGGGTCGGTGAGCAGGGATGGGGGTGCGGGACCTGGGGTTCAGATGTCCCCCCGCCCCTGTGTCCTGCAGGCCTGGGCCCGGGGTCCTGGGCTCCCCCTGCTCGTGGTTGGAAGGAGTCCTGGCTGGAGCTGTGGCATTCCATGTCAGGCAGATGGAAGACAGATGGGGAAACTGAGGCCCAGAGTCCAAGCCCAAGGCGTGAGAAGGCTCAGCTGAGGGGCAAAGTCTGTGGACTGCACCCACCTGTGGTGTGAGACCCAGAACAATCTCAATGTCCTTTGGCCACCTGGTGACCCACACATCAACACTGCAGGGCCTGTGATCACCATCCCATTTCTTTTATTTTGTTTGGTGTTTTGAGACAGGATCTTTGTATGTCATTCAGGCTGGTCTGGAACTCACAGTGATCCATCCTCCTGCCTCAGCCTCCTGAGTGTTGAGATTACACCACCATACCTGGCTCTCTTTCTCTCTCTCTCTTTATTTTTTCTTTTGCGGTACTGGGGGTTGAAACCAGAGAGACTCTTCCATTGAGCTACATCCCAGCCCTTAATTTTGAGACAGAGTCTTGTTAAGTTGCTAAATTCCCCAGGCAGGGTTGAACTTGGGATTCTCCTGCCTCAGCCTCCCAGAGTGCTGGGATGACAGGCGTGCATCCTGATTCCCACCCCATCTTGAAGACCCAGACAGAGCAGTGGGTGGTCCAGGGTGTACCAGCCACACACACTGGGCAGCCTGGGACTCTAACCATATCCCATGCCCCTTCCTGAGAGGCAAAGACCCCCTAGCCCCTCCAGAGTACCCGCCCACAGGACGCCCCTGTCCGCCCCGCCCAGGCCAGGCCTCCAAGGAAACCCAGGATCGGAAAGGAATGGAGATTAGAGTTTCCCCAGGAAACGGACCTCCGCCCTGGGACCAGATAACCAAGGGGCTCACACCCTCCCATCAGGGGCGCAGAACCCCCTCCATCACCCTGTAGGCTGGGATTGAGCCTGCTGGGCCTCAGTTTCCCCACTGTGGAATGGGCGGCTGAGGGGAAGCCATCAGGGCGCTTGGCACTGCGGTTTCCATGATCACTGGTGGGGCCTGAAGATGGCACATGAGATGCTGTGCCTGCCCCAGCTCGAGGTGCCTGCCTGGCTGCCAGGGACAAACAGGAAGCAGATGAAAATAACTCAGCAGGAAGCTGGGCTGTCATAGCCCCTTGGAGGAAAAAACGGAACTATCTATCTCACAGGCCCTCCTGCCTGGCACATGCACTCCTGGGGTTCTCCACCACTCAGGCCACCTCCAGTCCACATGGTTCCAAATGCAGAAGGACCCTACACAGTCCTCTTCTCTAACACCTTGTATGTCTCCCTACTGCCCATGGGATAAGATCCGGGGTTCCTCAGATTGGCCTTCTCATTCTTCATCCTCGTAGGCCACATACCTTTGAATGCGTTCTGCATTTCCATACTTCTCAGCTCGTGCACAGGACATTCTCTCTGTTCCAATTCCCTTGCCTCCACGTTCCACCAAACTCCTACACATCCCTCAGAACCTTAGCTGTAATGGCCTGGTCCACACAGCCCTCTCTGCAATCCAAGTCCTTTTCTCAGTACTTTGTGTATTTGGCCCTGCCTTCCACCCACCCAGGCTGCTCACCATCATGCAATACACACTCCTTGAGTTTTTCCAGACCCTCTGCGAAGCGAGCCACATCAGCCAGCAGGTTTGAGATGTCATCCGTGGCCTCGGTGCCAGGCCCCTCGGTGGGCACCTCTGCAGGGCTGGCGGCTGTCAGGGGGCTTCGGTAGCCCCGGCCTAGTGTCCAGGAGCCAGCGCCAGAGAGTGGGAAGCCAGCAGCACTGGCGTGGCGACTGAGGCTGGTGGGCCGCTTCAGGGTGGCTGTGTTCTTGACACCAGAGGACGTGACCGGAGGCTCCAGGCCGGGTCCAGGGAACACAGCATCAAGCCCATCTTTCCTGGGCAGCTCCTGGGAGGGCGAAGGCGGTCAGTGGAGGGGGTGCCACATCGTGCACACTGCCTCAGCTTCCTCAGAAAGGCAGTGGGGCCCTGGAGGGTCTTTGGCCCCACTCCACAGGATCAAAGGCCGGGTTCAAGGGGCTGAGATTTGGGGCTGTCCCCCCTCCCCCCGCCACCTGTTACCCAACATCCTCTTCCCTGGCGCTTTCACAAACAACGGTCCCTGCCCAAACCGCAGGTGGGCGGGGCCTGTGGAGGGTGTGGGGGAGGGGCGCCCGGCTTCCGGGTGGGGCTGAGAGGATCCTCGGCCCTCCCCCACCCCGTCCCCACCCGGTCCCCACCCCGTCCCCACCCGCAGATGGGGTCTCTTTCCAGGAAAGGCAACTCGAGGATCCCTGTATCTAACCTTGGCGTCCAGTGGACCCCTAAGTCCTGGGGCCACCCAGGGGGCTCCTATACATGCATCCCAAACTTAACGGGCACCCCAAACCTCGAACCTCGCAGATACCCCTAAGATTCATAGACACACCCAGGTCCCCCGAAGCACTCAGACCTCGGTAGCCGATGGGTCCCATTAAATGATCCCCTGTAAGCCTTCAACCCAGTGCCAAGACCCCGTCTCCCAACTGCTCCTGGGACTCCCAAGCTCCTGAGCCCCCACGGCCTCCCCCCGACACCCCCCCTTCCCTACCCACTCTGGACTTCTAAAGGGTGCAGGTCAGGCGGCCACACCAAGACCCCCATACCGATAGCCAGACACCCGGGTGCCAGGCTGCCCTTGCTGGTCCCCGCTGTTCTGCCTGCCGGGGGCTGTAGCTGGTGCGGGACCCCAGGCGCTGACCCAGCATGGTGGCAAGGTGCTGTCCCCTCGCGCCCTGCGTCTTGGCTCCAGCTCCGACCTGCTCTGAGCCCTGCGTCCTGCGCCCCACTCACCCCCGACGGCTGCGGGCTGGGGCTTCCCGCGCGGTTCTTTTTGGAGATGGAAGGGGTTTTCATGAGCTCGCGTTTCTTCCTGGAGAACATGGTGGGGCCGGCGGGGCAGCCCTGGGAGGGGGCGCGCCGGGGTGGGGCAAGCGGGGCTGGGGTCCTCGGTGCTGGGCTCCTGGCGCAGGCCGCCCTCAGGCCACATTGCCGCGGGCCACCCCTCCGCAGCTGTCACGCCCACGTGACAGGCTCGGCCCTCATTCGCCGGCGACCCAGTATAGGAAAGGACTCCGGAGGCGGTGCCAGGACCCGCCCCCCACCCTCCCGGCCTCAGCTTGTCACTCTGCAGTGTGGGCGCGAACGTTGGTCCCCGACGCCCCGCCCCGCGCCCCAACCCTGGCTTCCGCTTTCACGAGCTTCATGCTTGCGCGGTGGGGAAACAGACAGGACGTGCGTCCTGCTTGGCACGCGCGCCCTCAGTGGGCACCGGGGAGGCGGGCATGCACCGCGGACCGCAGGACACTGACCCTCCCTCGGGCACAAGCACCCAGGTGCGACTAGCAGTGCGCAGCCGGCTTAGGGTCGCACGCCTGTCATCCCAGCACTCGGGAGGCTGAGGCAGGAGGTTCGCTTCGAGTTCGAGGCTGCCCAGGGTTACATAGTGAGTTCAAGGCCAGCCTGAACTCCATAGAGAGACCTGTGTCACACACACACACACACACACACACAAAAGGGCTGGGGATGTAGATCAATGCAAAGATCCTGGGTTCAATTCACAGTACTGGGGAAAACAAACAAACAGGAGTGCATAGAGCACACATGGGGACACAGATTTGCACACACACTCAGATGCCATGAAGCTCTGCAGATGAGACAGACAGAGCTCCATGCTCAGCTCTCAACTCCAACAATGGCCAAACTCCTTCTCCCTGCAGACTGACCCACTGCCTCTGCAGGGGAAGCGCTATGTCGGAGGAGGTGTCTCCCCAGCTCTCTGCCCAGCATCCACAGCAGCTTGGCTCAGCCGCCCACCTCCCGCTGTCCTCCCAGGTACGTGGTGGAGCCTCAGGACAGGGACCAGACATAGGGGTGACAGGACACACAAGAGAAACTGGTCTCACTGCAGGAGCCATCAGTCCCAGAGCTGAGGCATCTACTGCTTTGCTGACCCCTCCCCAAACCTGTCCTCCTGGCTACAGACTTCTTTCCTTCCCCAGTCTCAATCCTGTCCTATGATTGAAAAACCCAGATCTGGGCATGGTGGCACATGCCTGTCATCCCAGCATTCTGGGAGGCTGAGGCAGGAGGACTGCAAGTTCCAGCTATGCTGTGCAATTCAGTGACTTAGCAAGACTCTGTCTCAAAATAAAAAAAAATAGTTAAGGCTACAGCTCAGTTCAAAGGCCCTGAGTTCAATCCCTAGTATAGCAAAAAGCAAAAACAAAAAAACCCACGTTACTCTCCCCACCCCCACCCCTAGATATCCAAACTGACCTTTGGAGGATGGGGTGCCTGTCTGGGGCACAGGCCAGGAAGCCCACAGCTGCCTGTCCCAAACCCAGCTCTCCAGGCCTTGGTCCAACCACACACCCAGCCCAGCAGCCCCCTGAGGACCATCCGATGCCCACTCATTGCTCTGGGGCAGGTAAGGCCAGAGAGCAGAGGTCTCCGCGCCGGCAGGAAGGCAGGTGCTCCAGGCGCTGCTAAGGCACCTGGGACATTCCGGAGCCCTGACCTCATCTCCACTTCACAGTCCAGAGCACTCCCAGCCACCACTCTTAGGTGCCAGGCCCATGGGGGCACACAGGGACCAAGAGACAGGACACCAGGCTCCTGGGGGGCCCCATATGCCTGCCACAAGACCCACAATGTCACCACATCTTTCCAGCCTTCTCTTTATTACTCCAGGGGCTTGGGTTCAGTGGGAGCTTGGTCCAGCTCCTGGGCCTTTCACTTCCCCTTTGGTTTTTTTTGTTCATGTGTTTTGAGTCAGGGTCTTGCTATGTAGCCCACACTAGCCTTGACCTCACTATGTGGCCCAGGCTGGCCTAGGCTGGCCTCCAACTCTCAGATCCTCCTGCCTCACCCTCCTAAGTACTGGGAAGACAGATATGTGCTCCCATGCCCAGCAACCTGGCCTTTTTTGTTCTGGCGTTGGGGGCCTCCCACCAGCCCCCAGGACAGGGAGGCTCACAGCACTGTCTCCGCAGTGCTGGGGTCATCAAGAAACCAGCTTGAGGTTCGTTTGGGGCACTGCAGGCCTGGTGTGGGGTCCACCCCCACCTCCACTTCCTCCTTCTTGTCCTTTTCCTCATCTTTCCCCTGGTCCTTGGAGAAGTACAGGAATACCTGGCCCAGAGAGAACAGAGAGAAGGAGGAACTGTGAGCCCAGGGAACTGGCCCCAGACGTCCTCCAGCCCTGGGCAGCATCGCGGTCACCTCCTCCAGCGTAGTCTGGGTCACAGAGAAGTCCTCCACGCCGTGGTCAGGGCCGTGAGCCGCCAGCTCCCTGAACACTCGTGCTAGGCCACAGCGCCCTCCCGGTGGCAGCTGGAAGCGTAGGCGGGCCCCGTGTGCTTCCCGAAGCTCAGCCCCAGGGAACTCGGCTGTCACGAAGGCTGCTGCCTGCTCTGGCCGGTTCGTGGGCACCCTCAGGGTCAGCGTGTGGCCAGCCCCAAACCTGGAGAGGACAGCACCAAGGGTGCTAGACTTGCCCACAGCCCAGAGGGCCCCATACCCTGCCCACATCATGGTGGGTTTCTTCAGTCCCAGCCGCATCTGACAGCTCCCACCCTGCACTAGGCCTGTGCCCGCCTGACCCGCTTCCCAACACTTGTGGCTCCACCCTACGAGCCCTAACCCTGATATATCACCACTCACCACTTTCCCAGCGGTCCTTACCTGCAGATCCCACCCACTCACTCAAGCCCTGCCCACAGCCTAGACCCCACCAATCAGGTCACATCTCCCTCCTGGGCCTTTCTATCGAGCCCCTGACTCCACCCCCTGTCAGTCATGTCTGGGACAAGCCCGCTCCCTGGCCACCTCTCCAGTTAGAGCCAGTTTCCCCTCTGGCCCCAGGTCTGGTGGCTCCCTTGTCCTGCCCACATCCCCACATGGACTTGGAGACCTCTCACCCGGGGTGCTCACCTGCTCTTGAGGTGCTGCGCGCTGCCCAGGCAGCGGAACCGCCCATTCACCATGATGGCCAGGCGTGTGCAGAGCACCTCGCACTCCTCCATGCTGCAGGAGGCCGATCCATGAGCGGTGGCCGCGGGCACCTATGCCGTCCTGGCCAGGACCCTCCCTCCAGAGCCAGGCACCCTCTGCCCTGGGATTCCCTCTGGGCCCAGATGCTCTTTTCCTGGACTCGGGACTTTCACCCCCTGCGCATGGCCCCGTGCGGTGGACAAACTCTCCCCGGGCCCGGACCACCTCGATCCTTCGCCCGGGTGTGCGGTGGCGCAGGGCCCACCTGTGCGAGGTGAGCACCACGGCGCGCCCCTCCCGCACCACGGCCAGGAGGCTGTTCCACAGGAAGCGCCGCGCGCTGGGGTCCATGCCGGTGGTGGGCTCGTCCTGGGAAGGGAGGAGGGCACTAAGTCGAGTCTTGCCTCCCTCCCCCACCCCCACCCCGACCCGGCCCCCACGCACCAGAAACACCACTGCCGGGTCCCCCACCAAAGCCACTGCTGTGGCCAGCTTCCGCTTGTTGCCTCCGCTGTAGGTGCCTGCGGGTCTGTCTGCGTACTGCGGGAGCCCCAGGCGCGCCAGGCCCGCGCGGGCGGTCTGCGGGGTGGGGCCAGGCCAGGCAAGGGGCAGGACCAAAGTGGACAGGGGTGTGGTTAGAGAGAGCAAGGAGGGGCAGAGTGGGAGAGGGATGGGAACAGAGTGGCTATGGGTGGGGCCAGGGGTAAGGGGCGGAGCCATACTGGAAGTGGGGCAGGCCATAGGGAGTATGGGGAGGGACAGAGTGAGCAAGGGGTGGGGTCAGAGTGAACAAGGGGTGGAGCCAGAGTGGGTAAGGGGCGGAGCCAGAATAGAAGCGGGGCGAGGCCACAGTGAACATTGGTCAGGGCTACAGTGGGCATGGGGCCAGACTGACCCAGGGCTGGGGCCAGAATGAGCATGGGGTGGAGCCCCAGTGGATGTGGGGAGAGGTCTGAGAAGGAGCAGGGCCAGAGTGGGTGTGGGGCAGGAAGAGAATGGGCAGAGCTGGGGTGAGCATGGAGTGGGGCCACCCTAAGGATCAGAGCATGCGCGGACCAAGGCCAGAGACAGGTCAAGTGTGGGTAGTGGGGATGCAACCTAAATGGCAAGAGGGAGCCACGAGGGGACCTTGGGTGAAAGACACGAAGCTCTAAATCTAAATCGAGGCCACAGCTGGGAGGTGCATGAGGCAGGGGGGATGAGCGAGCAGGCCAGAGGGGGATGGGGCGGGGGAAGAGCTCGGTAGGGTGGGCGGAGGAGGAGGGCCGAGCTTTGGACCAGGACAGCTGGAATCAGAAGGGTCTTGTGAGGGGTCAGAGCCAAGGCTAGAGGACATTTGTTTGGGTCCGAGCCTGAGAGTGGCCAGGAGGAAATGAAGTACGTCCTGGGGCGGGGGCGGGGACCGACCAAAGGGAGCACGAGATTGGATCTGGATGGTAACTGGGGGCGTGGTCCATAAGCAGGGGCGGGGCTGCCGGGGCGGGGCGGCTCACCTGCACTACCTGGGCCTCTGGGACTCCACGCAGGCGTGCGAATAGTTCCAGGTGCTCACGCCCCGTAAGCAGCTCGAAGATGGCATCCGACTGAGGGCAGTAGCCCATGCGGCGGTGTGCGGCGGCTGGTTCTTGGGCCACGCTGAGAGGCAGGGGACAGGAGGCTCGGGGAAGTGGCCATCCTGGGGCCACATACCCAGGTCTCAGGATCTACCCATCCAGGCCCACTCTGGCCATGGCCGCGTATCTCAGGGCCCAGTCCACAGCCAGGGGGTATGTGGGGACCATGCTGGTGTGGAGCTCTGGCCCTGTCAGCTCCCCCGCCCACCCCCCAGAGTCCCCTCACCTGTGACCTGCCAGCACTGCCTCGCCCCCGCTGGGTAGCGTGTCCCCCGACACCATGCGAAAGGTGGACGTTTTGCCTGCTCCGTTGACCCCCAGCAACCCAAAACACTATGGGATGCATACAGAAGGCGCTCAGTGAGGCCCTGGTCCTGATTTGGCTGAGGTTCCTCATGGGGGGCTGGGGCCAGGGGGAGCCCCAGAAGGTGACTGGGATACATCAAGAGGCAGAGCTGGCATTTAGTGGGGGTGCTGGGGTTTGTCTAATGGATTCAGGCACACAGCAGGTGTTCTATGAGGTAACGCACAAATACCAGGGGCAGAGACTGCCATGTGCATGCTGGACCACAGTGGGTACGCATGAGAAATGCCACCTGCTCCCCATCTCGGCCGGGTGTAGTCTGCCCGAACTGAGAGCATGGCTACCGCAAGGCAGGTGCTTGGGAAGAGGTTCTTAGTGTATGCTAGCATCTAGGGTGTTTGCAGATGTAAACAGATACCCGATAGGTGCCACTGAATGGCACGCGGTAAACAAGTTGCTCAGCACATAGGTGTGCATGTGAATTGGGACAAAATGGGCTGCTTAAGAAGTGTTAGCGCCCAGGGCTTTAGCTCAGTAGTTCTACCGCCTGCCTTGCAAGCACAAGGACCCAAGTTCGATCTCCAGTACCAAAAAGAAAAAGTGTTAGCTGTGAGCAAGTGCAACATATGGGCCTGTATATAGTAGGGGCTCCATAAATGCTTGATAAAAGGTGACTGACACAAAAGTAGTATTCAGTACACCTTTGGTGACCATATGGGGTGTTCAGTAAATGTAACTATAGACCAAAACAAACAAGGCCAGGAGTAGTGGCACAGGCCTACAATCCCAGTACTAGGGAAGCTGAGACAGGAGAATCACCATGAATTCGAGGCCAGTCTGGGCTATGTAGGGAGATCGAGTCTCAAAAAACCAAACCAAACCAACCAACAAACAAACATAAGCATGCAATAGGTGCTTTTTTTCTTTGTGGTCCTGGGGAT